>CABHPQ010164855.1:35809-55910 GCA_902168405.1 Peromyscus aztecus | reverse complement strand
ACACACACACACACACACACACACACACACACACACACACACACACATACACACACACACACAACTTGTCATAAAAGTTATATCCAAAAATCTCAATGCCTTACATTAGAGTAAGTATTAAACATACTTCAAGAGAAATAGTCACTGTCAAAGTCCCTTATACTTTTCTGTAAGATCATTTACATGTAACCTAACTCTCCCAACTAAGAGCACAAATCCACACGTGTCCCTGGATGAAGCAGAGTCAAGGCATGAAACAAATCCCGGGCAGCCACTACCACCCATGGCAAAGCCTTCAAACTGCTCTGTCTTTTTTCTTTCCCTAGACTCTCAAATTGCCATTTTTGTTAAATCCATGGCACCCAGCATTGTGAAAAGTAGCTTGAAAAAAGTATACAGCCACTGAAAAAAATTTTACTAAAAATAACCTACAGCTAGAGTCATTCTGGTCTTGGCTAAAAGATGATTGTAAAGGTGATTGTGTAGATGCCAGTTCCCTAACAAAGAGAGCTCTTCTCTCCTCCTCCTCCTCCTCCTCCTCCTCTCTCCTTCTCTTCTTTCTCTCCTCCTCTTCCTCCTCCTCCCCTTCTTCATGTTGGTTAAGGATGAATGCTTATTTGGAAGCCCTGGAGAGTGGGTAGAGGCATGCAGAAAAGCAATGCTCCCCCGTTGTCATAAGGGAAATGCTCACTTCACTGGAGGAGTACTGAGCACAGAAGGCGGGTGTCCCCAAGGGCGTCACATCCCCCCGGGGGACACAAGCAGTCTGCACAGCACAGGAACCAGGATGAGACAGAACACTGTCGTTTGTCGTCCAGGCTGTCTAGGGAGTGGGGTTTGGTGCTGCCCCTCGATCACACTGAACATTTGTGGGGTCTGGCTTTGCACAAAGATCACTGAGACTCCTACCTCAGCGGTCCATACAAGCTACGGAGAAAGGGGGGCAGGAGAGTGTGTCGAGGGTCGGCCTGGTGCTCTCTGTGAGTCCCTGTTACTCCTCTGTGTGAGCATGGAGAGTGCTCTGTGACCTTTATCCAGAGGCCGACTCCAAGCCCTTCAGTGTCTGAAGCTTCTACCTTGACCAGGTCAGCCTGTGCCTAGGGCATCTGTCTCTGGGCTGCAGACTGTGTGATCACGTGATATAACTCCGGGAACTGTCAGCTCTTCTGCCTTCGTTTGAAGGGGTGGACTCTGAAAAGTCAGAGGAGTGAGCTGGCAGCTGGAACGTTGCAGGATGCTGTGTGTGAAGGTTTCCCTCTCCCTTTCTCCCTCACTGCACAGAGAGCGCCCTGTGACCGATCACACCAGCTAGAAAGCAGAAGCTCTCAAGTTAAAGTATTTGGTAATCGTGTTTACTGCAGGAAAGCAGTCCACGTTAAATAAGTCAAAACACAATGCGCAGCGCTGGAGTGATTCCTTGAGCGCTGCAAGGGCAGAGCAAGGCACAGAGTCCAAATCGGAACACGCGAGGAGATAAACCATCTGCTTCTGCTAACTCGGATCCACTTGAAAATGCTAATCGTATGGCAGCGGATGATTAAACTACATTAAAAAACTTTTTTTCCGTGAGAGATGCGGTGCACTGCAAGATGGGCTGCCCACAGACGGAAGCCACTGTACCATGTACACGGGGCCATGGGCACCCTGGTCTGTCCTAGGAAAACCCTTCTCCTGCCTGGTCAGAGCTGCAGCCCTGAGATGCTGGGCGTCTGCTCCAGGCTCAGGGGCCTCCACTGCTGCCACTGATTGAGAACGGGGTCCTATGTCCATGGGAAAACACTCTTCAGTCTTCACACAATCCTACACATGTTGCCAGAGCTGGAAGAGACCCGCACAGCATGGAACCAGAGGCCCCGATGCCTCAGTCAAATAAAAACTGTAAGGAAGAGACCTGAGCACTCAGTCATCCACCACAACACTATGAAATGGAAAGATCACATGCAGCACACAGACATGTACATGTATTCCTACACTTGTTCATACAGGTGACACATACACATGCACAAATACATGCATATGTATATATGCTGTATGTATATGCATGTACATACTATACACATGCATGCACCCATATATACCTACACACACCCAAACACAAGTACACACATGCACATCTACACACACTCATACACATGTAAACATGCACACACTTGTACATAAGTAGGCATATTCATGTACACACAAGCATACACATGCAAACACACATTTATACACATATACATCTATGCACATACACATGTATATACTCATATACAAGCATACACATATACATGAGCATACATTCCTTCCTACAGATTACACATGTACACTCATACACATATATACAGTTATACACATGTACATATACTCCTTCTATATGTGCACAAACATACAAATATATATGCTTCAACATATGTATGTGTACACATTAACACATACTTGTACACATGGATATACATACTCATACACAAAAAACACATACATACACTTGTAGACATGCAAACACCCTCATATAAAGGAATGCATGTGTTTACACTTTACACATGTACACAAATGGATACAAACACACACATACATACACATATATATAGCATGTCCTTGCATGCATATGTGCACACACATGTACATATACTCATACACATGAACTTACACTGCTTTCTCACACACACATATGTACACACACATATACACATGCCTGCACTCACTCAAACACCTTGCTCTTAGATAGAGACCCATCCAAGGCTCTGGGTGAACTACAGCACCAAAGTCATGATGTCACGGAAAATGTGGCGATGGTTTCCAAGTATCTAGCTGATCCCTCTAATAACTAACTTGTGAGGCACCTGCTTGCTGGGGCTGCCGTTAGGAAGCGCCATGGATAAGGTAGCGTGAGCGGCAAGGATGAGCTGATACATGGTTCTGGGACTGGAACTCCAACAGCTACCATGTGCTGGGGACAGACGGCCTCTCTGGCCAGGAGATGCTGCCCTCTGATGCCCGTGTCTCCGTGTTCCTCTTCTCTACGGACACGAATTCAGCCCTGTCCACCTCTTCCCATGAGCAGCCTTATCTTCACACGCAATCACCTTCTAACATGTTGGAAAGCATAGCACTAAAGCCGTGATCCTGCAGGCCGTGGTCCTGCCCACCGCTCCTACTCAACCCTGGAAATGATTGAACCAAGGCCTCCGACGTCGATTCCTGTCTTTCTGATCACAGAGCTGGTAGGAAGCTGAACTCTCGTGGAGCTATGGGGCCAAGGAGGAAGCCTGTGCTTGACCTATGAAAACGCCATTTCTCCCTGTGGACACCGGAGCCAAGCTGGTGGAGGCCTTGGCCTCAGGACAGCCTGTCTGAGTAGGCCATGGCCATCCAGCGTGGATCTATGGGCACTGGATATAGCTGATGCAAAGGCTTAATATGTCCCAGGAATTCTCACCTTGTACTTGGCAATTGTATAAATAGTTATTGGCTGATCTCAAAGGTTTTCTTTTCCAGAAAGCCACCATCCCTTATTTTTAAACGTAGATGAATTGCACGAACAGCCCGAGACAGTTGGAGAGGGCCAAAGGTAGACAGAAGTCAGACATGTTGCCTGAAGACAGTGTGTTGTTTACCCTGAAGTTGGAGTTTTAATAAAAATCTACAGTTCCATAGGGGAAAATATTTGTTGCAACATGACCATAAAATACTGAAATAAAAAAAAATGACACAAAACATGGCTATGATTTTCGTAAATGTATAAATGAAAAAACACAAGCGAGCCAGGGAGAGACTCCAATTGTTCACGTGGGCTGTCTCTGAGCCGCTGTGGAGACAGCAGCATTCTCTTTTTCCTTAGGAAAGAGTTGACTTATTAAGTACTATTTGATGCTCCTTGGGTGAGTAAGTAGTAACCTTAAAAATATCTTGAGGTTTACTATGGATGCTGTCTTATAATCGGGCTTCTCTCCTGAAGGAAGGGTCCTGTCTGTCTCCCGAGAGCACACAAAGCCACAGACCTTGTTGACAAGGCTGCTCTATCTATGCTACTCCTGCAGGCTTGGGAATTTCTTACAACATCACTTTAACCAAAATGCAGACCAGGGGAGGTTCTCAGAGCCACCCTGTTCGGTAAGTGAAAGCGTGATCCATGTCATAAGGAGGCATAAAAGAACCAAAAGGAAGCGTGGCCCATGACGCATTGCTAGTCATGAACTCTACCGATGGGCAGTTTACTCTGTGCATCAAAATTTAAGTTTTTCCTTTAAGGTTAGAATTGGAGATATATCCCCGTAGGTAGAACACTTGCAAGCATGCACAAGGTCCTAGGTTCAATCCCAAATACCAAACAAAGAAAAAAAAAAAAACACACACACACACACAAATAATTCAAAGAGTCAATTTAAGACAGATGCTAGAGATGGAAAAACTTCAGAATTAGTTTCAAGTAGAGCAGACACTGTGAGAGATGGGTCTGTGTCTGCAATGGTAGCTCAGAATATATTTTTAACACACACACTGAACAACTGAAATTCTGGATTCTCACCAAATCCCAACACACTGAGTGGAGCGACCAGCGAGTTTGTTTTTACCATGGTGCTCACGCGTTGTGGACCTGATGCGACCTCTGTGCAAGTGTGCATTCACAGACACACAAGTCACATCAGGTGCATCCTGCCCATGAAGGTTCTAGCTCCGAGGACCTTCAGAAGGGCCGGGGTTCCACAGGAATCTGTGCTACCTGACATTCAGTTTGGTACTGGTCATTGTTACAGCCTCACACGGGCATTCCTCTGTCGATGCCAGGCTAGTTCCACTGCCCCATGGCCGTCCACACTGTCAGGGTTGCTGCCGTTTGTGAAGTAGAGAGAGAAAACGCAGCATGTGTGTGAGTCCGTCAAACAGCAGGTGACTTTGTGCCTTCAAGCGATGTATTTGTATTGATTTTGTCTCAGTATGCTCTTCCCTTGGCTTTGTTGTCTATCTTGTAAATTTATGATTTAGTTATGACAATAACTAGATATGTTGGGTTAGCTATAAGAAAAGTGAGATATTTCTGACAAGTTGCATAATTCTTAAATAAAATTTTTCTCATTTGCATTTTAAGGTTTTGCAAATGATTCCTAAATTAAGTCTTAAGAATACAAACCACATTAAAAAAAAAAAAAGCCTAGGCTGAGAGTAGCTCAGGCAGAAAAGAGCTTATGCACAAGTGTGAGGACCCGAGTTCAGGTCTCCAGTACCCATGGGAAGAGTGAGCAGCGATGGTGTGCATCCTATGATCCCAGTACCGAGGAGGGTAACCCCCAGCCCGGCTGAATTGATAACTCCCTGGGTTAGCCAAAGGTCTTGTCTCAAAAGCTACAGTCTATAGCAACTAAAAAAGAGATGGAGGAAGACATTCAACATGGGTCTCTGGCTTTTGCATGCATGCACACCTGCATGCACACCTGCATGCACACACACACACACACACGCCTATATATGCAACCCTGCAGATACAACTGCAAATACAGGAGCATGCATGTGCATGTGTTAAACACATATATGCACACAAAAGACCACTCATGATCACATATGAATCAAGACATTTTAATCTTCCACAGTCCTAACAGGATAAGAATAACTTAGTAAGAATATGACTGGGGAACCATCCATAATCCTGACTGGAATGATGCCCACACAACCTCATTTTAAAATTACTTGCTCTTATGGAAAGAATATGTTATAAATTTGAGCTAGTGAAACAAACATATTTGTATTAGTAAAATTCCAAAAACTCATTAGTGGCTTCATATTTTACAGGCCTTCCCAAGCTCCTTTGAAACTAGAATTCTTTTCTTTAAAAGTTTGAGAAATATTCATGTAGACTTATTGCTGGACCAAGAGTGGCGTGGCTATCAAGTCCCTGTATTTAATAGTAAAGGCAGGAACTCTCTGATATCACAAGACTGCATTCACAGTTTCACAGAACTTGTGTTCAATTGGCCAATGACCAATCCTTGGCCTTTCTCACATGTGTGAGTTATTCTAGACTGAACCAAGAGTTTGGATTTCCCCTGGAAACAGCCATCTCCTCTTTACCTTTGTTGCTAACTACCACTAACCATCATTGACTGACAGAGCACTCCAAGCAAAATGGAATGAAATCATTTCCTGCAAAACACTCTATACATTTTCCCCCCATTTTTGAACTTCCACCTTCAAGATGCATAAAATCAAATGACCTGTTGCCAGGCCCCTGTCTTGAACTCTGCTCCTAGGTTCACTGACTCTGACATTTTATATTAGCGTTGGATCCCGGCTTACATGTTCTTGAAGCCTGCCCATTCCATACATCAGATTTAACCAGAAACCTTCATGATTTTGTCCATGTAACATCCATTTCAGGTAGTAAGGAGTTGTATTAGTTACTTTTTGTTGCTGTGATAAAAACACTGTGACCGAGGCAACTTATAAAAGAGTTGATTTGGGCTTATAGTTCCAGAAGAAGAGTCCATAATGACAGGGAAGCATGGTGGCATGTGGCTGGAACAGGAAGCTGAGAGATCCTATCTTCAATCATACATGGAAAACAGAGGAAACAATCTAGAAGTATGAAGTCAAAGCCTGACACCAATAACATACTTCCTCCAGCAAGTCTCCATATTCCCATGTTTTATAACTTCCCCACACAGCACCAACAGGGGACCAAGTGTTTAAAGACATGAGTGTATGGGGAACATTTCTCATTCAGCCAACACAGGATCTAACAGTGACAACAGAGCACCCTTATCCTCAAGAATTCCCACGTTAGTTAGATGATGAAAAGGATCTGGGAGTCAAAACGGAAAGGAAGCCTTTATTTTATAATTCAGTAATTATAATAATGCTTGATTTTCTCATCTCCATCCCTGCTCTGCACAGAGCACGGCACCCGTGAGGCTGTTTATAAACCAACCCAGTGAAACGGAGAAACGGGATACCACACCCAGTCTGCTCACCCAGGGTGACATGAGGGGTTAGCGTTCTTCAAGCATGCCCGTAACAGCAGTTCTGCCGGGCCTCTTTTCCATCAGAGTAAACAGAAGCCATCCTCAACTGGTCTATCCACTCTCACAGTAAAGCCCATCCTCTCAGTAAAAATTCTTCATTAACAGATGGGAATGCAGACCAAAGACGTGAAAAGGACTTCCCCCAAATAAATCAATAGCTGAGACTAGCTAAGAGCCTGTGGCTACTGACATGCTTCAATCCTCATCTGTTCGTTCATTCATCTGCCTGTTCAATATTCTTCACTCATAGGTTGGTTGTTGGACTGACTGATTGGTTCATTCATCTGTTTATTCACATATTTGGCCAACAGAAGACTCTACAGATGATGAGACTAGAGGCCACATTTTATCCAAACACAAAAAATAATAGACTCAAAACATGTTAGTGTTACTTGATCTTAAGAATGGGTGCCTCAAATTCAGGAACCACTATGTAATGCTTGCTGTATTTTCAACGCTGGCATGGCCCTACCACTACTGTCTTCTTGTCTCCCAGCCCTGCCCCCATGTCCACAGCAAGCTTTGAGGAATTCTGGTAGCCCTAGTATTTAGAAGGACTTGCATACCATAGGGTGATACGATGGTGGTGTCAGTCAAGGCCAAATTAAAGAAACAGTCACTTTCAATGTTTTAAACAGAGGGCACCAATGCAGGAAACTGACCCCACAGGCCATAGGAGTGCTGGAATCTCAGAGATCAGGTCACCAAGCAATCAGGACAGGAAGCTGCTACCTTGCCTAGGCCAGGGGCAATAAAAGAGGAGATGCTGAGAACCACAGGAGTCAATGTCACCCAAAGGGAATTCAACTCATAAAGACCATCTGTGGTAGGAGATGACCCAACTCTGGGAACTGCTACCTGAAGGGGAAGGAGAGAGGAGCTTCATTATAGTGTGAATGGGAAATGTTCTCCACCAATAACAGTTGGTCCTCAGATGGTGTGCCATTCGGCAGAGGTTGTAGAAATGTCAGGAGGAAGTGAGTCATTGGGGGTGGAGCTAAAGTTCAGATAGTGCCCACTTCCTGTCTGGACTCTGCTTCCTAATTACAGACTTGGTGTAACCACCTGCCCCATGCTCTCGCATCCATACTTTCCTTGCCAATGTGGGCTGTACCCTCTAGAACTGCCAGTCAAAACCAACACCTCCTCCCTCCCTTAAGTTGCTTCTTCTCAGGTCTTTGGTCACAACAAGATGAGTAACTTATAAGCTCCTGGCTTCTCCCTTCCTCCCATCTTCTAATTTCCCTATAGGACTTGCCATTGTTGGGAAGATCAGCTGGAAGACCTGAGCTCAAGGTCAGTCCACAGTGGCAGAGCAGAGCAAGGAGGGATTTGTAAAGGAAGCACTCCAAGGCCTTCACTCATGTTTGTGACTCTCCATCCTGCGCCCATAGTGTGTGCATCTCTCATCACATCCTGGTCAGATCTGTAGTTCACAGCATAATTTCTGAAAGCAAACTGTCTTTCACCTTGCAAGAGATGCCAAGAATACAGGATTCAGAGCTCCTAATTCTTAAGTTTGCTAAGCAGATTAAAATGTGCTATTCTAGATGGTGCTATAATATAGTATCCTTGGCACGTGCCTACATAATAGAGAAAAATAAACATTTGTGTAAAGAGACAGATTTGGGTTTATAATCTTAAAAAAATCTAATTAAGTAAAAATATATGTTAGCATATGTTATTAGGAAACAATCTATCTTTATTTAGTTCAGTGTCCTCAAACAACTATAAACCCTTCTAGTAAATACTATTTACACATACACACAAAATCAGAAACTTATCAAAATATAATAGAGTCTGCACTGGATGAATTATGTAACAAGCTCTTTATAAACCAGTGTCATAGCTTTCTCATAGAAATACTATAAATACTGATCCAGACAATAGAACAGGGTGGCTGGATGTTGATATTACAAAGCCAGCTTCACACAACTACCAATTCCAATCTTATTATCATTTTATAGTCACATATTAGGATTAAGTAGATTTGCTCAAATTTTAAGCACTTAACTATGACATAAGCTAAAATTACATGCCGTCTGTACATATGCTAAATATCCATTTTAATATGAATTACTATTGTTCAAACCTGTCAAGAAATGAAGAAATTAAAAAGCCACTGAGTTTGTGAACAGAGGAGCACTCCCCTGACATGCTTGAGTTCTTACTGAAGCTTTAATGAAGTCGGCGAAAGAAGCGCCACACTTTGCTCTCACACATACTATCTGATTTACTCCTCGCAGAGCAGGAACTATTAGTTCTTTAGTTCATTATTCAAATAGGAAACGTTGACATTTAATAAATGTCTCTAAGACCCCCTTGGCCAGGCACTGGTGGGGCTAGAACCTTGACCAGTTAGTTGACCCCATATACAATGGTCTTTTCACCCTCACGTGTTCTGGATTCTGCCTCCAAGCCCCATAGAGTTTTCTGAGACAACCCACAGAGCCACTGTGACTGCTCCAAGCCGTTCCTAGAGGCCAGCCCAGGTGTTGGACTCCAGGCCTTGCCTGCCCTGGAATATGCTTGCTAGGGACTTTTTGTGAAGGGTATCTCACATAATAACCTATTATGATGATTGCCATCATTATTATCAGAATCCTTTCTCTGAAATAATTTCTGTAAAATATATTTACTAAAGCAAAGAAGTGCTTGAAAAAAAAATGCTAATCCATCCGATACCACACAAACCCCAGATGGCCTTGTTTTAAGAGGAGGAAGACACCACCATAATAACCAACATTACCATCAATTCCTGCAGCGGCAGATGTGAGAACGATAAAGATGCTGGGACGCTCCCACAGAAGTTCTGAATATCTTCCCGTCCACACAACACAAAAGTGGGAATCCGGCTAGAGAATGGGTTCTGTGCAGTCACATTTCAACTCTCCCAGCATCTCTATGCCCCAGATGGCCCCGTGTTTAATGGGAGGAGAATAATAGTCACTTTGTGAGCCATTCAGGGGAAATTACAGAAGTATGGAAACTGCCCTGTGTATCTTTATTCAATTTTCTCTCCTTCCCCCAGCAGGGGGAAATAAAAGGGATGTGGCAGGGTTGCCTGCAGCTGAGGGAACCATTTTGACTTTTAAAGGGAGAGGATGTTAGAATGAGTCCTGCCTGGGCTCTGCCCAACATGGGTTGGTAACAGAAGAGCAAGAAGGGGGCATGTTCTATGTCTGACCTTCCCTCCTCTGGCTCAACACACACAGATCGACACAGAGGCAAACACAGCCAATCTGCAGGGAGCTGTAGGATTAGAGGTTGGGGCAAGTGCCAGATTTCAGGAGGCAAGTCTAGGGTTCCCTGCAACTTTGGTTCAACTATCTAGCCAAACTGGCTAAAGATACAATGGTGCCAATGAGCATCTTCCGATCTCAGACACCTAATTACAAACACATTGAAAAGTAGAAGGAGCTTGCAGCATTTTTCCTTTTGTGGAGTTTTGTTTGTCTGATGAGTTGACACAGTCTCCTGTAAATCAGGCTGACCTCCAATTCACTATGTAGCCAAGGATGACAATGAACTCCCAAACCTCTTGCCCCTACCTCCCCAGTGCTGAGATTACAAGTGTGGGCCACTACGCCCAGTTTATGTAGGGTTAGGAATGAACTCAGGGTTCTGTACATGTTAGCCAAGCTCTTTGTGAACTAAGCTACAACCATAACCCCTTAGGTTAGAAGCATTACACACAACAGCAAGTCCAGCAACTGGAAGCTGAGACAGGAGGATGGCAAGTTCCAGACCATTCTGGGCTACATAGCAAGACTCTGTTGTGGTGATGTTTTGTTTGTGCTCTAACAAATAAAGCTTGCCTGGAGATCACAGTGCAGAGCTAGCCACTAGCTAACCATACAAGCCAGGCAGTGATGGCACACATCTTTAATCCCAGCACTTGGAATCTCATGTCTTTGATCCCAGTATGTGGGAGGCACATGCCTTTAATCTCAGCACCCAGGGAGGTGGAGCCAGCAAGTGATATGGCTGGGCAGAGAGAGGAAATGATAAGGCAGGGTAGAAAGAGGAGCTCACCCCTTTCAGGCTGAGGAGCTGGTGAGGTAAGAGGTGGCTGTGGCTTGCTCCTTTGTCTCTCTCATCTTTCAGCATTTACCTAGATATCTGGCTCTGGGTTTCTATTAAGACCAATTCAGATTTGTACTACATTCTGTCTTCATGGCAAATAGATATTAAAAGATAAATGAACAAAATGTAAAACCTTCATTTACATAAGTTCTGCTTAGGGAGATCCTATTAGATTTTATCAATGACAGTGTTTTTATCCCAAATCTTACGGTGCATAAATCTTACTCTTTAGCATTTCGAAAGGGAATTTAATGCTGAGCCTCCTTGCTCAGGTCAGGGAATAGGAGAGTCACTCACTAAATAGCACAACTCCTGCACATCCCACCACTCAGCTATTGATTTTCCAACCCCTCTGAGGACCGTTACATGACTTTAAATTGAGGATATGATATCAGAGGATTCTCATGTAAGTTAGTTACAGTGACCTCTGATCTAGAAACTGCCATTAGGATTCAAAGGTAATACCTTTCATCTCTAGAATCCACTGTGAGGGAAACCAGACCAAGGATAACCCTGAGTCTTGAATTCCCAGCCCCTGAGCTGATGGTTTGACCACAACAAAAAAGTGTTTCTGATAGTGCAGACAGTTAACAAAAGACACCGGAGATCCTTGTTTCTCAAGCAGGTAAGCGAGAATGAAAAATTGGAAGACAGCTGCCCCAAACTGCACATTCTCAGGGGTTGTAGACACAGGTTAAAGATGATCGTTCCCCCCAACGCAAGCAGGCATTCTTCCTGTCCACCATAAAACTGGGTCCAGAGAACATGAATTCTCTTCTGCCCTCAGAAACTCCAATGACCTTAACCTGATGGTTGGACAGGGGACAGCAAGCTTCCTGTTCTATACCCCATGGTGGCACCCCAGGTACACAGAGCCGACACTGCTGAGGTTAACAATGGTGCCTGCTGCTTCTTTAGAGAGAGTCCTTTCTGTGAACTCCGTATCTCCTCTAAGGGAATGATTTCAAGGACCCTACCACAGAACCACCGCTCCCAAGCTTAACAATAAAACCCACCATCGGGCAGTTGTCGCTTTGAGTCAGGACCACAAAGATCCTTCTGAAAATGTAAACAGATTACCCCACCCCTCCCCCATCCCTGTAACTCAACATCCTCCCCCAAAGTCCTTGTCAGAATTCTAGGTAACAAGTGTTACATGCCCTCTTCACTGTGTCCTCATCCAACAATCCCATTTTTCTCTAAATCTGTGACTGGCAACATGGACTCCCTCCGGCAGTTCATGTGGCCGTATGTGCACTTTAGTGTGAGTTAATTAAAAGTGATATGATGAAAAAAACAGAATGCCACTTTTCACATTTCCAGTGCCCAAGAGCCAAATGTAGTCAGTGACTGGCACTAGAGCTACGTCAGGCAAAGGGCATCTCCATCACCGCAGACACACTGGAAAGTAGCACTGCCCTTAGATGCTTAGGATACGTCAATCATATTAGTGGGTGGAGCCACCGAGCTTTGATGGATAAAAGACCTGGGAAAGCATGAGCCCAGTGCTTCTGTTTAAAGAGGAGAATGTTTTAAAGAGAACTGCATGGTTCATAACTGAGGCCGTCATAAGATCCTACAGGAATATCCTCATTTGCCATACACTTTTATACCCCTAAAGTACCCAAGCTTTAGTTAGAACGATGGGGGAATCTGGATTTAGGGCAGCCCTCAGTAAGGAGATAGGCATGAGAAGGTGGGTGGGACTTCCTGTCTGTGCTGTTAACATTCTTGTTTGGAGGGCGGCCACGCTCATATTGTCAGGACTTGACCATTAAAGAGTAAATCTGGTTTTATGTGGCTGGAAGCAGCCCAGAATGGCAAGAATGGTGAATGCTGTACTGCTTCAACTCCATTTCCTTTAGGACTTCCAGAAAGCATTCCTGTCACAGTGCTGGGTTCTCCAGCTCTGTGTGAGGGACACCCAGTGCAGGTGCATCCAGACAACAGTAGCCATCCCAGAAATCTCATCCCCCTCCAGTCCCATCCCATCTCTTTTTTGAAGCAAGCAGCAGTTAAATGCTTCAATTGAGCCTTAAAGCCATTTCCTGAAAGAGTTAATAGAATATAACCCATCATAAAAGAGGGGAAGGCTCATTTATCCTCAAATTACACAGGAGTCTCTTGTCTCCATCGAGGCTTGAGGCTTGAGAGCATTTGCTCTTAAAAGCTATTTTTTCCCCTCAGAAACAATGGAGCAGGTGCATGGCCCTTCAGCACACAGTGCATTCATCCCAGGAGGCAGGAAGGTGCTCTCACACCTGTTTCTTCTTTTTAATTTGCTCCCGGCCTGGCTAATTTGCCCAATGTCAAGATTGGTATGGCCAAGTCTGCCAGTGAGAATTACGACTGCTTGGCAGCTCAGCCTCCTTACTCTGGGCATTCGGGCAGCGTCTGTGGTATGTCCTTTCTGTGCCGCTGCTCAGTTTCGTATTATCCATGAATGGAACTAACTGTTACATCAGCTGGGAGAAAACTATCTTTCCTGAGCTATCAGAGGGAGAAGAGGGTTCGATTTGATTTTATTTAAGTCGTTGTTGACTTGCGCGTGGCACACGAGGCTAAGCGGGCTGGACAGTTCAAGGGAGGCATTCTTACTGTCCTGGTCATCTAAGGGAAGGGACAGCTGATCTCCATGTCTTATGTCTCAGAAACAGGTGGATAGATACTCAAAACGTCTAGAGAGAAACAGGAAGGAGAGGAAATGCAAGCAGCTAAGTGTACGTGTTTCTCCTTCCTCACAGGGCTGTGCCTCCCTCAGAACTTACACACCAAACGCTTTACAGTTTGCACAAGGAGACAGCCTGTTGGGGAGTCACTTCTGAAGACTCTTGCTCCCTAATGTGCCTTCATTTTATTCTAGCTGCCTAAACTCCCATCTATTCATCTCAGTTTGCTCTGGAATCATGGGAACTACCTGTTCTGAAAAAGTCAGAAATAAGGAGCTGTTATACTTGGATAAAGTTTAAAGATCATAGTCGCTTATCCATGACCACTAGCTGATATGCTACTATTTGTATTTCTAATGATTTTTGTAGTTTTAACAGAAAACCAATACCCTATAAATTCCTTAATTTCTAAGGCAGGCTTTTTGAAGTCTGACAAACTCCCTCATAAAACAAAAGGCTTAGAAGAAACATTTGATATATTTGAATAATGTGTAGCAAATTATTGAATATAAACTTACTTTCATATTTTATGTTGCTTATTTAAATATTTAGGATATGGTTTTAATTACCATGAAGCTTTGCTAAACATCCACCTGTCAGTAAAGAACCTGATTTTTTTTTTACATGCACGTTCTCCTGAAAGGAAAACAGGTGTGAAAACCTGCAGGTATTTACCCACCAACAAAAAATAAAGGATATCTGTGAAATAGTCAGGAAGATGTAAACATGAACAGAACCTTAAAGCTGAAATACATCACTGTGTGATTACAAACCCAAGGAGCTTGAAGAATCCCAATGAGCAAGGAGAGACACATTTGTGCGACCCTGTCTGGGGGCCACACATGTTTATATGAGTACATGTGTACATGTGTATTCATACATTTATGTAGAGGCCAGCAGACCACTTAAGGTAATGTGATCTCTCTTGGAAGCCATTCATCTTTTTGATTTTGAGCCAGGGTCTCTCATTGGCCTGCATCTTAGCAAGCAGGGTTAGCTGGCTGACCAATGAGCCCCAGAGATTGGCACATCTCTGCCTCTCCAGCCCTGGGATTGCAAGCAGACACTATGCTCAGGAGGTTTTGGTGGTGGTGTTTGTTTTTCTGTTTTGTTTGTTTTATGTTTTGTTTTTGTTTGTTTGTGGTGTGTGTGGGGGGGCTTTTTGTTTTGTTTTGTTTGTTTTGTAGGTTCTGAGGCTCGAACTCAGGTCCTTGTGATTGTAAAGCAAACATTTTATCGATTGAGTCTCCCAGCCTGGGAAAGCCATTCTTATTCTTGGCTGTGACACTAAGGATCTTAGAATATTTTAAGCTGTAGGTGTTTGCAGAATGCCACCAGTTTTCAGAGCGCATTATGGTGAACTTAGAGTGCTGTAACGGAGATGAAATCTTCAGGACTTTCTAAGAAGCTGGCTGACAAGGCGGCAGATAAATGAGACTTCTAGTAGAGTCATAGATAACTAGTCTCGGTCAGTTGAAAAAGGAGTGTTCGGTTTGATTTAATCTATGGCTCTGAACACCCAGCATGGGATCAGGTACAGAGGGCCCTGGGCAAGCAGAGCTGCGGATGAAGGGCACAGGAGAAAGCCCCTCCATTGGGCTCCTGAGAAGAATGTACGAGGGTTCACCAACGCCCACCTGGAACAGGACAGGTGCCCCTCTGACTGGGAGCTCTTGTCATTAATAAAGAATGGACTTGATATCTACTTGTGATAGATCAGCGTAGACTCCAGATTCCTGCCTCGGGTTCCTGCCATGTTTGAGTTCCTGTCCTGACGTCCTTCAGTGATGGACTATGGATGTGGGAGTACAAACCAGACAAACCCTCTTCTCCCTAACTTGCTTTTGTCCGTGGTGTTTTGTCCCAGCAACAGAAATCCTAAGACAGTAGCTGACTGCAGTCTTGACATTTATCTACCTTTTCCACCTTGACTTTGATCCTGGTAGCCTCCTGCTCATCATCCCTGATGTCAGTGAGTCAAACTCAGAACAAGACAGGGCACATTGAAATCAAGGCAGCATCTAATAAAACAAGTTACTCACCACCTGGGGAAACATATATTTAAAAACTCCCTAAAAGCAAACTGTTTTCCGTCTCTTAATTTAGGGATTTATGTTCATAGCTAAAAGGAGAATTATTCCTTCCTGACTCTTATGGTTGAAATGTCTAGTCAAGGACAAATCTGCCTTTTCTAAAACATAAAATAAATCCTTCTAACTCATATACTCACTGTGGGTCTATCATGGACACATAGCCTTCATCATAACATGGTTTTTAGTAATGAGTCTTTATGCACCATGATATTCTGTCTCCTTGAAGTCTCCCAGAACCATGTCAAACTTAGGAATGAATGCTTAGGGCTCCCAGGGGTACCCAATCTTCACTCTGGGCACCTCTGCAGGTTCTTTGTCTTCATTAGACTCGGGATGTCTCACAAAGGCTAAGCATTGATTCCACCTGGATAGACAGAGTAAAAGATGGAAAAGGGACAGTGCCAGAGATAGGCAAGAAAGAGAGGGTGTGGCAAAGCCAGAGAACATCATAGACAGCCAAGGAGTGCTCGGCTAGATTCCAGGTTCCCTACTCATCAGCCTGTACAAATGAGAGCAAGCTGTTGGCCCTGTCCTGGGTCCTCACTTGCTTTTTCAAATGAGAGTAGCTACGGTGGACAGTATGCTGTCCTGAGGCTGCTGGTCACTTTGCATCAGCAGACAGGAAGCAGAGAGTAAATGAGAACTGATACCAAGCTATAAAGACGGAAAGTCTGCCTCCAGGACCCCACTTCCTCCTGCAAGGCTCCACCTCCTAAAGGTTCCACAACCTTTCGAAACAGCGCCACGGGCTGGGGACCAAGCATTCAAACATAGACGCCTGTGGGGGACAGACCTATCACATCAAATGCTGACACAGCGTCATGTGTGAGATACCCACACGCCTCTAAGTGTCTGCTGTTTAATTATTCACAATGAGGTCTCCAGACCGCCTGAAGGTCAGTGGGAATCTGCTCTTCAGGCGCTTAGCTGCCTCCCTGGAGTGAGCTGAGGGGAGGCAAAGACCTTCCCACTGTTGGCCTAGGTATTTACAATTCTTTAAAATTATGTCACAATTATTTCAGCATAAAAACTGAAGAAACACTATTCATGCTATAAATACTACAACCTAAAACTGGTTCTTAATTAAAAAAAAAACACTGGAGAAAATATGCCAAAATGAACATAATTTTGTTCAATAGTGAGATGGTTTTTTTTCCCTCTCCTTACAAATATCCTCCTACATTATCCTACCTTTTCAATAGTATTTAAGTACACGTCAATGCACTTTAACTAATATTTAAAAGGAAATGTAGCTTCATGGCATAGCTGTCTTAGGGGGAAAAAAGCCGCTTTGAAGACTTTCTCAATATTAAGACAGAATAGGAAAGATTTTGTAAAAATTCTTTTAAAAGCTAACTCTATTCATCAACCTAACTATTTAGGCAAATCTGCTGTACCATGACATTTTAAATAAAAGGAAAACTGTTCTGAATGCCTGAGAATTCACCACTGAGGATTTAGGACAATTTTTCAGACATCCAAGCACTGTTCGTAGAAAGGCAGCCACAGGCTGACCCACGGCAGGACTGGATTATCGCAAGGACCTGGTGATCCCCTGTCCCTGCCCTTCGAGGCCCCAGCAGTGGAGACAAGGGTGACCACCCACCTTTAACTATCTATGGTAATATTTTATGATTTGTGTTTTACCTGAGTAAGGCATTTTTTTGTGTTAAGTATACGTGTTAGTGTTTTATATCAGTCAAAATCTGTAGTCAACAATATTATTTGATTTTCCACAAACTAAGCAAACTATTTTTTTGTATTTTAATTATATATTAATAACAGTCATTACTAATTAATCTACTCCAATATCACTTTAGTAACAGTCACTCCCAATTAACCTACTATATTTTACATTAATATTTCAAATGACTCCTAGTGTCAACTTAATTTTCTAGGCAAATATATATATATATATACACACATATATATAATGTGTGCATGTATAATTATATATAATTGTAACAGCAAGGTAAGTATATCCCTGTCCTGCACAGCTCCAGGGTTTGACATAACATGCTTCTGCTGGAAACAATGGAATAAAGGAGTTTTTGTCAGTGCCTTATTGTTTTCTAGGCATGTTCTCCATGGCCGGAGGAGTTAGGACAATGGTCACTTGATGGAAACATTGGGAAATGCCCTGTGAGTTTATATTGCGGTGCCTCCCAAACCTGCATCTTAAGCACTGAAGAATTTGGCAGTGGTGGTAAGGCAAGGATACGCAAATCCTCACAGCACAGTCTCAGATCCCAGGCAGCACTCCCAATGTTTTGCACAGCTTTGCATATTACAGCCCTTGGAGGAGGCAGTGATTTGGATTCCTTTTAGAGACAAGGAAAAGAAAAGTTACAGAGGTTGTCCCATGTCCCCGTAACTGGTAGATGAGTTGAGATTCCCTCTCACGTTGGAGCTTCAGAATTCACACTTTAATAACTCACCACACTGCACCCAACACAACGCTCAGCAGTGTGTTCGAGACCATGTTCCTCCCTCTTCATGCTTAAGTGCATCTCCCATTTGCCCCAAACAGCTTCGTAGCCCTCATCTCCCAGTACTTCTTCTCCTATCCAAATGGAAACCTCAACTGTCTAACGGGCCTTTGGGTTGTCAATTCCCCGAGTGTATCAACCTAGCTTTCTCTTTCCATGATAACCCCTGTCTCTTACTCAGTGCTACCTACTACCCTGGTCCCAGGCATTCTCTTACCAGCCCTGTTAAGAGTTCTCAATGGCAAATGTCACCCAGATACACAACTGTGGTACTCAGGACAGACCCATCCGTGGTGATACAGCTAGAAGGTAGAGGACCCTTCTCCACCTCAAGACTTTAGAGCAGTTCTGGAGTTCGAGAGCGGTCCATCCACTCCAGAGACAAACCCATCCTCATCCTGGTCACTAGATGAAGGTTCTGGTAAGATTCAATCATTCAACAGAATGAGATTGCTTGCAGAGCCACTGCTGTGGAGTAGCCCAGTTTAATCATGGGCATAGCCAAATAGTATTCTAGACCTGAGTTCAAATGGAAGAGGACTTAGCAGGTGGAATAGAAAAGGATAGATAGGAATTCTTCCTAGAAGGGTTGTGCTCTCCAACACACATTTTTTAAACAGAGAAGGAATTGGGGGTAAAAAGTGAACAGGGGGCTGGAGATGCAGTCCATTTGGGAGAGTGCCTGCACCACATACACTGGGTATGGTGGTCAATGCCTGAAATCCCAGTCCTCAGGAAGGGGAATCAAGAGGATAAGAGGTTCAAGGTCATTCCCAGCTACTCAGAGAGTTCAGAGCTAGCTTAGGCTACCCATGACTCTATCTCAAAACAAAAAAAACAAAATGTGGTCAAGAGCTAGTTTTGAATGTAAGGAAAGTTAATGTAGGCAATCACAAATGTAACTCCCTATAATGCAAATTACTTAATGCATGTGTATATCCATGTATGTTGGGTATGTAACTGCATAATGTCACTATACTGTATATAAGTGTACACACACACACACACATACACACACGGATTTGTGTGCATGTATCCTGCTGTTGTGTACATGTGTATATCTACACGAATGCATGTGTGTTCTACACTGTGACCAATACTCAAAGTTTCATTGAAGAAAGTCTGTGTCTTTCCTACTGTCTGTCTACCATGATGCTTCATAGACACAACATTTGGGGATTTAGTATAAGTTTTCAAGTAAACTCTTCCTTTCCCACAGAGACCGGGTCCACACCTCTGAAACCTTTGAATGAGGAAACAGAATAGTAGGTGTCCATTCTGTAAGTAAGGTAGATTCCATCTGGGAGGTTAAACTTGATTGTCAACTTGGTGGGATTTAGAAGCCAACTTCTGCGTGTGTCTGTGAGAGCGCATCTAGGTAGGGCAGCTGAAGTGTGAAGATGCCTCCTAATTGTCGGGAGCATCCTTCCACAGGTGGGATTCTGAAGTCAACAAAGAGAAGAAAACAGGATGAGCACCAGTACGCCCCTCTCTCTTCTCCTCCTGGACTGCAGATCCACTGTGGCCAGCCACCTCAGGCTCCACGCCTCCCTTCCATGGTGGACTGTAACTTCAAATCATGAGCCAAAATAAACCACCCACCTCCCTCAAGTTGCTCTTGTTAGGGAATGTTGTTACAGCAGTGAGAAGGAGTAATCCTACCTCATGAGAATTTTCTCTGGGAGACCCACAAATTCTTCCTATGTCAACAAAAGGACGGACACACACACACACACACACACACACACACACACACACACACACACACA
>CABHPQ010164855.1:0-35799 GCA_902168405.1 Peromyscus aztecus | reverse complement strand
ACACACACACACACACACACACACACACACACACACACACACACACAGTGATCCAACTGAAAAGTATATTGCCAGCTAAATCCTGAAGGCAGTTAGGGATTTTTGACTGTTGCATTGTTTAATTACCTAAGTATACCATCCCCTTTCTGTGGTGATCAGTGTTCATATGTCATCACAATAAAAAAGTTAGTAAATAAGTTTTCAGGCAGACCAAAATGATCAGTGAGATGCTCACCCTGTGTAGCAGCATGTAAAATACATTCTACCAGGCTCTTTTGAGAAGGGTATTTTATGAATAGGCATAAAACTCGGGCCTGTGATGCAAAATTACTTCAACCGATTCGCTAAGTGGCTGCCATTTTAGGTGGGGAAATATTTGTGGTGTGGTGTCGTAGCTGAGCTTTCTCCTCTAGAAAGGCTAGCGCTGCAGAAAACAACCCACAGCAAATGATCACAACCTAGGAAGAAACCCGAAAGTCACAACACCCACATTCCAAGAAAGAGAGGACCCACTAATCCAGAACAGGCAGCAAGCCCCAATTAAATGCCAAATCATGCCAGCATCCTCTCTTTTCTTAAAGGAAGAGGCTTTTCAGCCTTTCCATGACTCGCTCATTCTCAGAAACAAAAGAGAAGGAGTTGCAGAGCTTGGAGCAGCAGACAAAGGCCCCAAACACCCACCTTCTATTCAATAAAGTATAGTGGGAAAAGAAAACTATTATTCAACCAATAAGCAGGTATTGTTTCCTTAAGTGAGCGTGCAGAGAACCCCGGAGATGGCGCCTTGTGGCTTCCTCCGCTGGAACCCTGCCCCATCACCACCTCATCTGAGTCGTGTCCAAACGCATCTGCCTGCCTGACCCTCTCCCTGTGCCCCCACGCTCCCTACAGCTGTCATTCTCCAGATTCACAGAGACCAACTTGACGTCTGAAAGTTGGAAGGCGGCTGATTGCCACGGGGATGACAGGGAGGTGACAGGCTTCTCGGGTTGCTGTTTTCTATTTCGCTGTTCCAGGGCACGGCAACTCACTTGGTGGACATAACAGGCAATCTGGCCTCCATGCAGACATCCAGATGGTTGCTAGGAGTTGAGAGGGGCCAGCCATCAGGAAACTCAAGCCAGCTCTTTTATTATGGGAGACTCGCTCCCCCATTGCCTGCAGACTACACGCTCTTGTCTGAGGACTGTGCTTTGAAAACAACAGTGTTTAAAAAATCCTAACATCCATATCACTGCTCATTTTTCAAATGTATGCTATGCCCATATAATCTAAGTGGAAGAGAATGACATACAGCCTGACTGAAGCATATAGTTATTAACACTGACCCTGGCTCTGCCCTATCACACACGTTACCTCTGCCTGTTCATTTCTGTTCCCTGCATGTGAGTCACTTCTAACCAGAACGGGTCTCAGGTCCCTTCCAACAATGACAGGGAAGTGTGACATCAATCATGCTACTTCAGTGCCATTCACGGGACTTCGAACGTGTAGCTACTCAATGTCAGAAACTGACATATGGTCCATGCCCCCAGAGAGCCCAAAAGGAAGATTCACTATTCCTGCTGCTGATGGAGTGGTCTTAGTCTTGATGCTACGCTGAGATTTCTAGAAGGGTAAAGTATAGAAGAGAACTTGAAACGTGTGTTCTGAAGCACTCATTAATTGGAGGATTCACTCAGCATATATAAAAATTTCTAGAAAGCCCAGGAGAACAAAAACAAGCTCAAAGTCCTAAACCTAACCTAGCTAGCTAAGCAAGGGTGGCACCTGAAATATGGAGTGTGGGAAAAGCCCGAGAAGCTTTGAAAATTGAGAGATTGGATCTTCCAGAACGTTCCCTATAGGAATAAAACTGGGAATTCGTCCAAGGCAACCACGTAGGGAATGAAGGAGAATTCCAAAGCAAAAACACCAAAGAGCTTTTGAGTAAAACTTGGAGAAGAGCAAAAATGAAAAATCCAAAAGATGCAGCAAATGAGACAAAGAAAAAACCTAACCTCCCAGTGTCAAGAAGAGCTGCGTGTTTCATCCAGCGGTCTTGACTCCATGCGATCTGGGCTCCTGAAGACAATCATAATGAGTTACCTTAAAACACCTAGAGAGGAGGCAGAGACCCTTACTCCACCTGCCGGAAGGATGGGGGAGGGCTCCCCACTTCCCAAGGCCCTGGGCAAAAGCAGTGTGATGCTGTGAACATCTGAGTGGAAGGCAAGCTTTTGGGGACACTCTTCAGGCTAGTGGTCCTCAGAGGTTTAGCTACAGAGGAGGGGTGGGCTAGGAAGTGTATCCATTTTGATTATTTGAATAAGAGAGTCCAGGAAGAGGGTTCAGTGTGATTTGGGCAAGTCAATTTCTCTAATATGTTTTTCCAGTCATAGGTCTGAGAGAGTTGCCATGGACACATGCATGCTGCCAATGCTGACACCCCTTTGTCTGGCTGACTCTACTCTCAGAATTTTCAGGGTCAGTCTCTAACTCCCAATGCCTGAGGATATGAGCGTTCCTGAAAACAGGGGCCTTTAAGGAGTGGGGAATGGTTCTGTTGAGAAAGAGCTTCCTTTGCAAGCGTGAGGATCCAAGTTTAATTCTCAGTACCCAAGTAAAATAAAAAGGCTGGTATGGTGGCACACAAGTATAATCCCTGTAGTCAGGAAACAAGAGGATCTGTTGCCCTCTGGTCTCTACATACACATATACACCTGTACACACACACACACACACACACACACACACACACACACACTCTCTCAGAGGTAAAGTAAAATGATTCCCATAGGCTACACCTGAATCCACTGTGACTATAATTATTATCAGAAAACATCAGGAATCAGACTCCCAGAGGGAAGACCATGTGGAGACACAGGGTGGGCAGCTGTTAGAAGCCCGGGAAGTTGGCTCCAGAAGCAGCTCTGCCCACACTGGATCTTCGACTTCCAGTAAAATCTAGAACGATGAGAAAAAGCAATGTTTGTTGTCTCCGCCCTAAGTTGTAGCCCCTCCTCACAGAACTGAAGCTTTATTCCCATGCCAGCGAAGGGCCAAGGTGCTGACACCATCACCAGCTGGCACTGACTGGTGTGCTAACCACAACAAGCCCTGTGCTAGCCACAGGTGAATATGAAATGGAAGCCAAGGACGACCCGGATCAGAGCAAAGGAAGGGAGCCAGGAGAGGGCCTGAGTACAGCGTTGGGCATGCGCAGTGAGCTGGCTACTGGCTCCCCTGGGGCAGCTGTGCATTTGCATCCACTGTGGGGCTTTGATATGAGACTAGACCTCTGATAGCAAAGCCTCAAAGATGGAGGCCAAACACCAAGGATTTATAAAAATGCTCTTCATGATTCAAATATGCAACCAGGTACTGACTTACGAGAGGATAATCCTCATCCCAGCCTGGGTCACTTCATCTCTCCTTTTGTCCTCTAAAATGTGGAGTGGCCTGCTCTGGACTTAGCCTAAAAACAACACACAAAAGCATGACTGCTTGTGAAGGCAAAAAATTCCTCGTTGTTTTCCTGGTTTAGTTCTTTGTTTCTGGCTTAAGACAAATGTTTAAAAAAAAAAAAAAAAGGAGATTAAAAATTTTCAACTCAGTAGCCAGATCAAATAATGTAAGGACTTCAGCAGACTGCAAAATCAATGACTCAAGTGGGTGGGGTGGCATCTTATTCTGTGATCAATGCCCTTGCTGTCTTTAATTCTTTAAGTCAGAAGTGACTTTTAACTATCTGCGGAGATCTGTCATCTTTTCTTTACAGGCTCTTTCAAAATATCTCTTAAGGAAAAAGATGTCTGGGAAGCACCACGTTAACATGATGACTGCTACATATTTTGCATGCAGATAGGTTTTATTGCATCATCTTGTTTTTATTTTTGTTGTTCACTTTCAGTCTTAGTTTCTAAGAAAATGCTCCTAACATTGGCCGGAGACTTATGTCCTGGCTCCCTGCACCACTGCTTCAGAGTGCTGTGCACTTTTTATCTGTAAGAGAGTGTCAAGAGGGGGAGCTAGTTAGCTAATTGATCAGAGATTGGGGCTCAGAGTTTGCAGACTTTCAGAGGTCATGGGAAGCCCTTGCCTGTGTTCTCCTGCCCTGGGAAGGGTCTTGTCCCATTTCCCTCCAGTTTCCCAGTAAGACAGCCCATCACACTCCTCTCCTGCCTCTCCCGTGGGCTCAGCATAGAAGCCAATCACAATTTGACAAGCAAAGCGGAAGTGGATTCTAACCACACAGCTCGCACAGAAACTAAGCCACCAACATGGAAAAACCCATCTCTGAGCTCCAGTTCTTACACTTCAGAGTGTTAAGAGAATAAAGGTGAAGTCAGCAGACTTCAACAAGGCCTGCTTTGGGCAAAGGGCTTCTGCGGCGACATTGTCTGCAGAAGCAGGTCCCTAACACCTCTCAAGGCAGCTCTGCACCTCACTCCTGCTGATGTGAGCCGAACACAGCCGGCTGTGGTGAGAGGTGGGTGTTGCAAAGCCCTTTTCTCCCCTCCCACCATTCCTTAAACCACCCAAGCACCTCGCTTTCACCCTCTTCTGCTCAAGCTATTATTTTGGAACCAAGATCAAACAATGTTATTTTTGTGAGTTTTTTTTTTCTGTTTGCATTATCATTTTCTCCATTAGTTAGAATATCAGTTCCCACCAAAGCTCATACCTGTGCAAGGCTGCCCCAAGACACAGCAGGGGCCTAGCCAAGCTCAGACTTTTGAGCAAACATCCCCCAAAAGGTAACAGTAGCCTGTGTGTATGTGTGTATGTGTGTATGGACATGTGTGGCTTTCCTATTCATTTTTTTGAAACATTAACAGAATATACTAATGACTTGTGAATACATATGGGTATTCCCACTCTCCAGGACCCTCAAGAAATGCCAAGTCTTTAATAGGAGGCACATGATGCTAGGAATTCCTGGGGGGAATCAGCTCTTACTCGTGTGTATAAATATGTGTGCATTTATAGACATATTTGATACACAATATTTTATGGTTTACAAGATGACTTCAATGCATTTTTTCATTTAATCTAGGAAAGAGAATGAAATGGAACAGCCATACCCCACCACATGGTTTCCTTCACATAGAACAGTCTCAGAATACATGATGGGACGTGTGTGTGTGTGTGTGTGTGTGTGTGTGTGTGTGTGTGTGTGTGTTCATATAGTTTGTTTGGTTTGGCACAGTTAAACTCAAAGGTCAAGAGTCTAAAATAACCAGATGTGAGACTCATGCACACTTGGGATCTTAGCACTCAGAAGGCTGAGGCAGGAGGGGTTTTGCAAGTTCAAGGCCAGTCTGGTTTACAGGGGAAGTAGTTCCAGGCCAGCTAGAGCATCATAAAGACTCTGTGTAAAATTGCATAAAACGGGCCAGGGGCAGGTGAAACCTGGCCTTGCTACTTGGCATGTTTCCTAATCTCTTTCTGTCTCTGGAACAGGAGGAACAATTTGTGTCTTACAGAGATTCTTGTAGACAGAGATAATGTGATGAAAACAGTAACTGCCACTGTATACATGTAAGTATGTTACACACACACACACACACACACACACACACCATCACAATATGTGTAAAGCACTCTAAGACAAATGTACACTGTTTGCAATCCCCAAGCCCTTTGGACTGGCCTCTGCAATCCCACAAGGGGGCATTTTCTGACACTATTATACCATGGGATGGCCGGTAGAGGTGAGCGTGTGTAGTAGAATATTAATTTAAGGTGCATTACTTTTGTTCATATTGCATTTGTTTAACTCTGTGAAGCTGTGTTACCGTGCCTGTCTAAAACACCCGATGGTCTAATAAAGAACTGAACGGCCAATAGCAAGGAAGGAGAAAGGATAGGCGGGGCTGGCAGGCAGAAAGAATGTACAGGAGAAAACTGGGAGAAGATTGAGCAGTCAGGGGAGGAGGAGGACTCCAGGAGCCAGCCACCCAGCTACACAGCAAGTCAGGGAGTAAGATTTATAGAAGTTAGAGAATGGGAAAAGCCCAGAGGCAAAAGAGAGATGGGTTAATTGAAGGAAAGCTAACTAGAAACTAAGCCAAGCTAAGGCCAGGCATCCCTAAGTAAGAATAAGCCTCTGTGAACAATTTATTTGGGAGCTGGGTGGTAGGTCCCCCCAAAAAGAGTAAAAACAACCAACAACAAGTATGCACAGTGGTATGGAAGGTTCTATTCTAAGTGGTTACTGCATGGCTGTGAGTCTGGGGTCTCAGCAAGAAGATTCATTACGTAGAGGTGAAGGCAATGTTTCCATAGGGCAGGAAGAACATGCTTGTAGGCAAGACATGAGGAACAGGCTGCATTATTTTCCATGCAGAATCACAGTGTAACAGGATACTGAAAGGACCCTGAGGTCATCCTGTATGATGGCAGTCCCATAGAGGAGCACAGAATTATACATATTTTCACTAGGCTCTTGTGTGTGGCACATTCCTCACACCTAGCTGAGTTTGCCTCTGGGGTCCTCATGTATCTTTCAGATTATCTGGATAACAAGTGAATCAGGGTGTCTGGTCCAGTGTCTTCAGGACCTTTAATACCTGCTTCTGGCTGGCTTTTCTCCCTGACTACATGAATATATACCAAACCAAGATTAGTTTCAGAATATCAATGAACCTTCCCAGATATAAGAAGGCCCAAGTTCACTGCGAAGACAGATTATAGAAACTCTAAGGGTGGTCATCAGAAAGGTGTGCCTAACAAGGTTCACTCCTAAGGCTGAACCCATACACAGCATCATCGTTTAGAAGAGACCCAGGGGTACATGGAAAGGAAGATCACTTACCGCTTGTCACCTCCCTGAACTCAGCCTAATTGGCAGAAGGACAATATCGGTGTGGACTGAACTGTCTGAAGGTACCAAACGATCTGCTAAGGGGAGCAATCCTAGGGGCCATCCAGGAAGTGGACAAACCTTACAGATGACGTAACAAATGCTTCTGAAAATGGGTGGCCTTTCCAACGGTGTGCACAGAACAAACGAATGCACGGAAATTCGCCTCCAAGACCCCATCTGGGGCTCTATCTCCAGGACAGATTTAGCTGCTTTCAATCATAACGGTGGTTTCTTCTCTGAGGGGTACCAGAGACAATATATGAGGAAACCAGTCTTCAGATGCGCGTGCATGGAAGTGCCTATGAAAAGGTGGACATCGCCCCTTCCTTTTGGATTCAGGAAAATCCCATTAAAATATTCCCCTCAGCGGAGTGGATTAGCCTGGTGTAGTGTATGACTTTGAGAGGCAACTGAAGTCCTGATGGCCTAAATTCAAGAAACTCCTAATTCAGAAGTCAGAGCAAAACTGTCAGGGTCTCCAATGTGGGACTTAATCACCACAGGAGCACTCACAGCTCCCATTAAAGTTAACAGCCATGGCTCATGTGCCCCATGATCCTCCAGGGGTAGGAAGGTACACGAGCTGGCCAGATCATTGCTGAGCCCTTGCAGCTGAGCCCGCTGGTGAAGACCCAGAGGCAGACCACACTGCTGTCCAGAAAGCTGAAACATGGTACCTCAGGGAACACAGACCTCTGTGCCCAGATGCAGTCAGCTAACTTCCTTAACTCTGCCCAAGGACTGAAGAGAACCAAGAGAGGAGCTGTCAGCATGAGTAATGCTCACTCAGAACTAAGGCTTGGAAAGCTGGCCGCCATGGCCATCGCTGAGCCCATAAGCCTTTGTTTAGGTATGCCATTTACTATGTGGGCACTGATTAGTTTACATTTTCCTCCCTTTGTCTTTGACTCATAATTACTGTATGGAAAAATACGATTTTAGAAAATGCAACATTAACTAAATAGAACTGACACAACAGTAATGAGCCCACTCGATATGGGTTTGGCTATTTGCTCAATGATGCTTCAGCGTCTAAATTAGATAGAACAATGTCCTCGGCCTCTGGGAGCATTTAAGGAAGCCCCAAATCCAGAAAATCCAAAAGCCAGGGCTCAGCTCTGCTTCTGGCTCTCCCTTTTCAGTTAAAGCCGACCCTTAGGAACATCCGTCCCCGAAGACAAAGAGAATAGGTTTTTCCACGAGTAGTCCTTGTGTGAAGTGCTAACCCAGCAGCCGGATACCCAGGAGAAACTTGCACAGGAGCTGTCAGGAGCTGTCTTTCACGGGAAGCTCTCCAGCCGTCAGCCTCACAGGAAGAGAACCTGCTCGGCTGCTGTAGACACCACCTGTGTAGCACCAAGGGGGAGGGGTGGGGTGTGGCTGCTGCTGCCCTACTGTGTGGACCAGATGACCAAAGTTCAGAGAAGTGAGAGACTGCCTGAGGTTGACATTCCAGTCCAGGGCAGTTGGCTTTAAAAAGCCTGTTCACTCACTTTCCCTCTTCATTCAGATTCCAGAGTCTTAACTGGTTGCAAGGACAATGACATAGACCTGATTAGTTCACAAAGAACTTGATTTCAGTCTCAGCCCCTCCAGAGCTCTGTAGACACCAGAGCCTACATCCCAGGTCATACCATTTGGTTACAGATGTGACCCAAAGGTCAGGCTAACCGAAAGAGTCCTATTAAAATAGCACATGCAGGAAACCCAGCAAACACAGGAATGGCTCCTGGGCCAACCTCTGGCTTCATGGTGGCTTTTTTTTTTTTCCACACACAGGCAAGTTGCTGAGGGAGGTTTATAATGGAACTGCTCACGGCACAGCACCAGGCCTGTGATGAAGAGGAATTCACGTTTAATAAGTTCCTTCCATTCTTTCTCGGACAGCTATGACTGTGCCCACCTTACGGAAAGCATGCGATCTCTCAGTGGGTCACTTTAGCCTCTCAGAATCTCTAACAACCACTGTTTCAGGAGATTTTTGTTATGCGTACATAGAACTAACACTGCAAAGTTCTTTTTTTTTTTTTAAACTGGAAATCCCCTGAAGTTGGATTTTAACAGATTAGCAAAAGTAGATTTTTGTTTCACTGACCAAGAACGCATCTAGAAGAAATTAATGTAGCTGACAGATAGAATTTATACCATATCTTGTGTTTGTTGCCTGGTACTATATTTAACCTTCCTGAGAAGTAGTCATGAAATGTGTTCCACGGTATTATTGTTCTTCACTTCACTGCAAGCTCTAAAACGATCTCCGATAACAGGTGGAAGCAAACTTTACCCCCCCTCACTGTTTCCAGCTTCTCATCTTGGCTGGGCAGCCCCGGAGAGACAATGGCAAATGCAGAAGGCTCGTCAAGGAGAGGTTTGTGGATTCTAAATTTTCTAGAGTAAAGAGCATAAAAATGAGAAAAAATGTCCATCGGCAAGGGAATCCTGAACCAGTGTCTTGATATGGTTCAGCAAAATTCCCGGATAGGCAGAGTTCCATCACTCCCACGGTCACCAAAGAACAAGTGAAAACTAAGTCCCGTGGTCCAAGCAGGCCACAGCACAAGGAGCTGGCCCTGGCAGTAAGTTTGGCTCAGGCTGTCTGTGGGGGTTCCAGATGTTAGAGAGCTGAGAGATGGAGTCTGTCACACAGACAGACATAACGTGAACTTGAAGTAGAGCAATAACCCCCAGCTCAGGTTGATGGGGCCAATGATCAAAATATTTAACCTCTTTATCAAAAAAACCACCTCAGCCATCTTTAAAAGCATGTAGCAAACCAACAGTGACCAGCCATTTGTGAATTCTAAACAGGCATTCTGTTTAAAATAAAACAGTTTCCGGGATGTGTTTAAAAACCAGAGGCATTTAAACTGCTAACACTCCTTTCTTAGCCTACTGTCATTTTCCACTCTAGCCATCCAGCATGAATTTCCCCATGATTTCAGACTGCCCTTCATTTCTCATTTGTTTTGTATCTAAAATGCCCCAGATTGTTCTGAGCACTATGGGAAAATATCTAGAAAACAAAACAAACACAAACTACTTAACTAGCAGCTCGGTCTGCCTGTGTCCTGACAGTTGTTGACACTCTCCTCTACCCACCCAACCTGCCCAACCTGTCCCCAAGCCTTGCCTGTGGCTCCTGTCAAAAGTCTCAGCAATGTGTCTGCTCTCACTCAATCCCACCTCAATTCCTTGATGGATGGACCTCTGGGGTCTAGAGCCACTGGGGTCTAGAGCTGTACCTCTGCCAGCTCTGATCAACTCTCACTAGGCATAGCCCCTGGCTTGTCCAAGGTCATGCCTGTCTCATGGTCTCCCTTGACTAGGATCTTCTAAGTAGCTTTTGTCTCTGTTTTGGAGGTAGAGGGAAAATGAACAATGCCTTTTGAAATTGTTCTCCTCTATAATACATTCAAGCATTTGGTAGCCTCAATAGAGAATCTGATGATAATCAGGATACATCAGCCATGGATGTCCATTTCTTGATCCCTTTGCTGATTTTCTTCCTCCATTATCGTTTTGTAGGGTGCACCAACTTGGTTAACGATTGAACATACTTTCACTGGCAGACATCGAAAGGGGCGTCATTCACATCAGTCATGGAAATGCATCGGTAGAAGGACTGGTCCCCTCTCCTCAAATAAAGGACAGGCAGCAAAGGAAGCATGTGTGTAAACCACGATGCAATGGGAAGGAACAACCATGGGGTTAGGACCTAGGTACAATTACAGTATACAGGCATGGGGACCAGGACGCGTGCATAATTACAGAACATGAAGAGAAGGAAAATCCTCAGCTAGGTGTTAATGATAAGCAGGAATTGGCCACTTCGCAGAGGAAATCATGTGGGTACAGAGGGAGTCAGATTGCCCCATGGCATGCTGGTAATTCCTCATGATATGAGAGATATAGAATATGAGAGAAGAGGAAGCAGAAGGTGAGGGTAGAGGCAGGTGCCAGGCCAAGGAAGATCTTGAGTATTAGCTAAGAGGAGGTTGATGGGACCCTCTGTGGGCAACAGAGAACCTGTCACCAGCTTCAATGGGGGCAGGACTATAAAAACAGATTATAAATTAAGCAAAAGGAAATGCAGAAGTTGGAGAGATCACTTAGTGGTTAAGAGCACTTTCTGCTCTTTTGGAGGACCAGAGTTTGGCTCCCAGCACCCACATCTAATAGCTTACAACCACCTGTAACTCTAGCTCCAGGAGCTCTGATATCATGTTCTGAAGGCACCTGCAATACCCATGTACATACATGCATGCATACACACACACACACACACACACACACACACACACACACAGATATACTTAAAAATAAATAAATCTTTATAGAGAAAAGAACCCAAAGATGAGTAAATCCAGCTGGCCTGCTGTATCCACAGTTTCCCTACCTGAAGATTCAACCATGAACTGAAAAAAAAAAATACATTTTGCAAAAAGTGTCTCCTCCCCCTCCATCTTTACTCTCTGAACAATATGGCATCACAACTCTTTCCACAGCACTTCTACTGTATTGGGCTTTCTAAGTAATACATGGTAATCTAAGGAATGTGAGAGATGATATAGGCTCTGTGCAAATACCACATCATTTTAGATGAGTGTTGTGTCTCTGCAGGTTCTATGGGGAAAAAAAAAGGCCCTGGACCCAGTCCCCACAAAACACAGGAAACTAATATTTCAAGTGAAGACAAACGTGTTTTCTGAAATTCAAGCTCATTGTTTACTTTTATTTTTGTTTCCTCTGATCTCTTCTCACTACATCATCACCTCTGAAATGGAACACATTGCTCAAGAAGTATACTTTCCAAATTTAGGGACCAAACAGGGTAGATTTCCCATTGACTTTGAAAATCACATGTCTTCATCTCTGAATCTCGAGGGCAGCCATGGTTCTTCCCGAGAGCAGATACTTACCTGTGTCTGTGACCTCTTTCTTGTCAAGAGCTGAGACACCCTTGGTTCTCTAAGATATGTTCTGGAATCTGGGTCATGTCACTTTAATTTTGAATTGGTTCCCAAGTCACAGCCAAAAGCAGAATCAGCATTTGAAAGCAGACAGAGTGAGGAAAATCTACCTTCACCCAGGTGGGTCAGCCAAGGGCCCCTAGAGAAAGGATAGGCAGAGGCCGAGTGAATTTGCTCTCTCCTCTGGAGCAGGGATGTTTTCTTCAGGACACAGACTTCACAGTTGTCTGAACTTTGGACTCCAGGAACTGAATCAGAAATTTCCTGGATCCTCAGACTTTCAGTGTGCGCACATGTGCCTTGTGCATGAGATCCCATGCACACGTTTGCAAGTATATGAAGAGAGGCCAGACCAAGTGTTGGGTCTTATCTGCTATAACTCTCTGCCGATCCCTTTGACATAGGGTCTCTCTCTTTTGCTTGGCTCTCACATTTGCTTGGCTAGGTTGGAAGCCAGTTACCCTGCCCCTGCCCTCCTTAGAGCTGGGATAATAGGTATGTGCTGGATGCACAACTTGTCAGATGGATACTGAGATCTGAACTTCAGTTTTCATGATTGTGGAGCTTCCCTTAACCAATGAGTCATCTCTCTAGGTCCAGACTTCTCATCTTACAGTAGTATTCCCACCTTTTCCCTGGTCCAGAGGCTTCTGGCTCAAGACTGAGCCACACTGCCAGCTTCCCTGGTCCTCCAACCCACGGTAGGGCTTCTTCTCCTCCACACAGACCCATGAGCTAATTCCTAAATTCCCAGTAAATCTTCTCATATGACTACATTAGTACCTGTATCTATATATCTTGTGTCAGTTCCTCTGGAAACCCTGATTGACATGACACCTGTCAATCTGTCTGTCCATTAGAGACAAATGCCCATGCCTACTCACTTCCTTTGTCCGTATTTAGAGTGATTTTATTTTATGTTCCATAGAGTTGTCAGTTTCTCTTATGTATTGTAGATGTTTCCCCAAGTGCCAAGAATACACAATGAGCAAAAGACAGCCTCTTCAAGAAAGATGTTGAGAAAACTAGATATTCATATGCAACAGAATGAAATTGGACCTATATACAAAAATACACTCAAAATGCCTTAAAGACAAACTGAAGACCTAAAGCTGTAAATCTCTGGGGAGAAAACAAGGGAGAAAGCTCCATGAAAACAGTTTGGCAATGAGTTTCTGGCTAGGGCACCAACAACACAGGCAACAAAAGCAGAGCCAGGCAAGAGGACGAAATCAGACACAGAAGCGTGTGTGCCGCACAGGGAACAATTAGAAGAGAGGCAGCGGTCAGCGTAGGAGAGAGGGTTCGAGAAGCCCAGGCCTGCGGGAGGGTCAGTGTTCACCCTTATCATCCCTCCTCCCTCTTCATGAACCACGGCAACACGCATCTTCACAGCCATGTGTGTTCGCTTGTTCATTTGTTTCAATGAGGATGGAAGCATTCTTCACTGACAATCCATAGATGAAACATCACACACATTGAATTCATGTTTCCTTTTAACTTCCAAATGCATCTCTCTCTCCACAGGGGAAACAAGGCCAGAGTGAAGTTAGGATGCCAGGCTGAGAGTCTAGACTCTTAAAGCCGACCCTCATGCCTGGCTTGTGGAAGATTTTGCTCTTGGGACCTCTATCTGACCAACACACAAACTAAAAAAATAAAAGTACAAGCAAATCAGACAACCACTTTCCTCCTTAAGAACAAAATGGTGAAGATGGACTGTAACCTACAATACACAGCCTGGATTCCCACTAACAGATGCTGCTGTTTCAAACCCTGTTCTTCTTCTTTATCCAGGAAGTAAACTGTTCCTTCGGAGGCTCTACCTTCCTTTTGCTTATGCTCCTTGGCTGCCTGTCAAGAGGACAACAGAGGGTATCTGTCTTGAGGGCTTAGCCTAGCTCTTAGCATGCGCTTTGTAAAAATGGAGGCTACAAGCCTCAATTTGAGTCCAGACTGTTGGATCTTTGAAAATATAACTCTGAAGTTCACTTGATTTTAACAGCCATATCAAAAAAAAATTTTAGACATAGATTTTGATTTTACTAGACTTAATTGCTGGTACTTTGAGCTTCGTAGATTTCATGGAACAGCCCAGCCAATTTTTTTACCTCTTTTTACCTGAATCATTGTTCCCGATGAATGTAATTCAGGGAGACTGTAGAAGCTTAACAAAGAATGTAATGACCCCCTTGATTGGGTCCTTGTCATGGGACTGAATTTTAATCAACCTGTGTCTAAAAGGTCGAAGTTTTGGAATCAGTTACATTTTCTAACCCTTTAGCAAGTCAGTGTGTTACGGACCTGCCATCATCTTCCTTGATTTCAAATTGGACAACTCTCTTCTGAACTCATCTTTTCTCATAGACTTTCATCAGCTGTAACCACTAGCAACAAGATTATGCCCCTGAAGTCTCCATTCCTCATCATTTATCCAAAGCCATGGTGTTTGTCTTTGGAGGTACCATGGATGGTGGTTTTACTTTGTTTCAGTACACAGAGAGCCACATGGTTGCAAAATCCCTCTGATCGTGGATGTTTTTAGTGTTCCATGCTCATCTCCAACGTCAAAGCTGCAATACTGGAAAGTAACTATTTGGAAAACTTCCTTCTTTGGTACCAATTCCTATCAATTAAGATGAGCTATACCAGAGGACTGAGCAACCCACACATTCAAACAACAGCAACAAAAACAATTTTTAAAGGTTTCTTGATCACACTGTATGCCCTTTGTTGATAAGCTATGGTGTCTTGCTTTTACAGAGGGCCAGGATCTACACTAGACTGTGAGCCTGCCTTTGACACATACATCTAAGATCTTGGAGATGAAAAGAGTATGTGACAGAAGTCTCTGCTACAAACATTTCATTGTAAAAGTAGGTCACATGACTAGGCTCTGAGATACCAATGGGTGAGAAAGGGACAGTTTTTAAAGATATAATTTTTTTAACATAAAAGAAACAAAAGTTAGTATGAAACGTTAAGGAAGATGTTCAATTGGTATGATATTTAACCACAAAAAAATATAGTTCACTAAGTAAAGGAATATTGGACACAGGAATAAAATAAAATGAAAGTTAAAATACCTTGAGTAAAGGAGCCAGTATCATGTGCTGCAGACTTCAATAGGAAGTAACATGACCTAGTCCTAAAGAGAAAGCCAGTGTGGCCTAGGGTGGTGTAGAGATTGGTGGCAGAGTCCCACAGGTGGGTAAAGGCCATGGGTTATTAGAACAAGCAATAACTCTAAGGAGGGGTAGGTAACTATATGGATCTGGGGGAGGTGGGGTGGGGAGGTTCTTGGAGAAATTGGACAACAGATATTGATTATGAGTTTTGAAGTTTGGGAGTAAGCACACCAAAGCGCCAAGCCTAGTTGTACTAGGGCATGAAAGCAACATCAACAAAGATAGAGCTAAGGCAGGCATTCCATTGCGGGGTGACCAGAGAGGTGGCCTTCCTGCCAATGTATTTTGAAGAATGATTCTATGTCAGATTGGTTGTCCTGATATGAATGTTTTGGCATGGGTCTTGAATCTATACCAGCAGGATTCAGGCAAATGAATAGATTCATGGAGTTCGTGACATCATACTTGAATAGTTGTAATATGCTGAGAGTCATATGCTTTCCCAGAACCAACTTTCCATCTACTCCTATTATAAAACACATGTCATCACTTCATGTGTACCCCAATATGCCCAAGCATAGAAAGAATTGAGAGAAGATCCCTTGCCTTCCTGCTATCAATCCCATGAAGTCTCTGTGCAGATACTAAAGCTTTCTCCTACCCATCAGTAAAAAAAGAGGTTGGCTCATCCTCTTAGCATGCGCCTGTTCTTCCAGTGGGGATTTAATGTCATCATTGTTCTCCTTCCCAAGGATGTCACTTGCTTAATGGTTTCCTGCTATCTAGTATATCATTTATCTATCAGGGTGGGCCATTCTGAGCAGCTACTAATGCTGTCTTAGACTCCTCCACCTTTAACAAGTATCTTGACCAGACAGCCCTTCTGAGTTCACATCTCATTTCTCCCCCTCTCTTCCATGGTTCCTGAGAGCAATCCTCAGGCACAGACTTCATTTTCTCTACTCAGACCAATAACCCAAGACAGGGGGCCCTTGTCTCCTTTCAATATTATGCTCTTTCAGGTAACTTCCTGTCTGGTCACTTCTCTAACATCTCCTATACCAGATACTTTCCTTCTACTGCAGGTCTGGAGCATGGAGTGTCCCAGATATCAGACCATCTCTGTTCTTTCTTTATATCTTTGAGGACCCTTTATGATTGTGTCAATTCTTACACTTTCTTTAAAAATTGAACTAAGTGCAGGTTGAGCAATTACGTCTTCAAAATATATTCTGAATTTTTTTCTCTGTTCTCTGTCTCAAGTTCTACTATCTTAATTCAGATTAGCATTGGAGTCCATTGTTTACACTGTATCGGTCTCCAGAATTCCTAATCTTCCTTTTAATTAATCTTTATGAGTAGGATCATGTTAGTGCATTATGTAACCACACATTACTTGCTCTTCCTTCATAACCATATATGTCCCACCACTGCCCCGTCTAGATCTTCCATAGGTCTTTTGACCATCATCAATTCCACACTATCCTTTCATGCTTCTCTGCCCATGACCCAGAATACAAGGCATTATCTGGATCTGTAGAACCTGCTGGGACATGTGTGACACACTCTCACTGGGTTACAACACCCCCAGAGTTAACATGCTTTTGGACCCTCAAACATCCTGAGTTTTCTTTCCCTTCCTCTTGATTTGTATGAACCCTGGTATGAAAACCACTAATGATGGGTCTTGCCTCCCTTTCAAGTAACTGTTTTTACTTTAATGTCTACACTCTCAGCTGAAATAATATTCCTTAAACATTCCACATTAGAATCCGTTTCTGTTCATCTTTTAAAGACTTATTTTGGTGTGTTGGGAGGTGCATGGGAGTATTTGAGGGGGTCAGAAGAGGAGAATTGAATGCCATGGAACAAGAGTCATAGGTGGTTGTAAGCTGCTCACTGTGGATTCTGAGGACTGAAGTCTGGCTCTCTGGAAGAACAGCAAGCACTCCAAACCACTGAACAAACCATCTCCCCAGCCCTATTCTTTATTTTAAAACAAACAAACAAACAAACCCCAAACTATTTTATTCATTCCATCTAATGCAACTTGTTGATGTTCTCAAAATCAGTTGACTATGGCTATCTTATTTTTGGTTTTGGTCTTTCCTCTCACTAAGATATGAACCCCTTCTCAGCATTTATCCTAATCATGACTACACAGTCTGGCACACAATAAATATTTGTTGATCAAATGACGTCTTGGAGCATAGCCCAAGGCTAAGGTTCCCCCAGCCTCACCATCTCTGTCAATCAAATTAAATTGATATTGCAGATCTCAGACTTTGAAATATACCAATTTTAGGGACAACAAAAATGACAGTTACTTCTTTTTCTCTTTATTTCTTCTTGCCCTCACATTTTGGTTTTAAAGAGTATCTGTAAAACTGAAACAAATTTCCTGATAAAAACGAAAGCCTCAAATCAATAAAAGTTCTACCAATTGTTCAATAAATCAAAGACTTCCTAGTACAGAAGGTCACTTCTCATGAAACTTATCATAAATACATATTAAAATATAATAGATCAATGGAGTATATTAAAGATAAACATGAAACAGAGACTCAATAAAGGGTGATATTGCCCCCAAATATAAATTGTGTTGTGCGTAGGTACGAAGAAGTGTGTTTTTGGACTAAATATCTCACTTTCTCTCCCACATGTCAAAATAAATAAGATGGCTCCAAAAATGCTAGGAAGCTCTTGAATTTTCAGAGGGATTGCAGACTTGTGCTGACTACAAGATGAGCCAAGACAATACACTAAGCAGAGGAGACTAAGTAAACAAGAACAAATAAAATTAAGTCACCAGTTCTCTCAAATGAGTCACCCAAAGGCACCTGGATGCTCAGGCCCTGAACTCTGGGAAGAAAAATGACCTTCCATACCAAACTGAAGTCTTCCAGTTTACTGAATAACATGAGCTGTTAGAAGAGCCGTCTCACTCACAGACTCTAGACTGAAGGCTGCTAGAAGCAACAGGCAATGGGGCCTTGAGCAGTGTCCACATGTGATGACCCTTGAAGCTGACATCTTGAAGTTTTCAATTCAAGAACCGAGGCAGTGAGAGCAGTTCACAGGACAGTCTATGGCTTGTTGTGTGGACTAGACAGTAACATTAGGCCCAGATGGATCCACACATTGCTCCACCCCTCTACCATAATCAATGATGCTGACCCATTGGAAGACACCAAAACAAACTCAGAACACCTTCAACCTGACATGAATTGAGGGAGCACTGTGCACCATGATCTGAACTTAGGATTGCATGTACCCAAGAAGCTGGCAGAGGTCAGAAGTACCCATGAGGAGTGCAGAGACAAGGTTATCAATAAAAAATAACCACCCAGAAAGTTAAAAATACGTTGCAAAGCTAAACATTTGACACTTTGTTTGGATCTGCAAAAGTTCCCCTCAAACTCAGCACCTAAGCAAGGTCTCATTGTCGGTGTATGTCTGCTGATCCCAACTCTGACTTTATTCTAGAACAAACCGTGCATCATTTCAATTTCACACATTTTAGCTTATTAAAAGTGAAAAGTGAGCATAAAGTCACTTGCAAAGTGACCTGAGTCTAGAAGGTCACTCTACAGCCTGGGAGACTGTGCAGGCACTCGGGCATTAATGATATTCTCTGTGGCCGAGTTCTTTTAAATGAAGAGTGTGAATGCATAGGGGAAATGGGGGATCCCTCCAGGCTGTTCATGGACAGTCCTCAGATGGCTAGTCCTACACAGGTCTGTCTATAGCTGCATGTGTTCCCTAGCGGTTTAGCCCTTCTGTTCAAGGAGAGAAGATGTGATGTCTTAATCACAGTTCTATTGCTGTGACAAGGCACCATGACCACGGCAACTCTTATAAAGGAAAGCATTTAAATGGGGTTGGCTTGTGGTTTCAGAGGTTTAGTTCATTGTCATTATGGCAAGGAGCATGTCGGCATACAGGCAGACATGAGACATGGTACTGGAGAGGTAGCCGAGAGTTCTACATCAGTAGACAGACTGAATAGCGAAAGGTCAGGCATTGTTTGAAGTTATGTATTAAAGCAGGCACTACCAGCCACATCCTTCATGACTGCTCATCAGTGAGATAAAGAATTATCTAGCTGCAGTTTTGTATCTGTCTCTGTATCTGCAAGAGACTGGTCCTAACCAGCTAGTCAACCCAAAGCAGTGAAGTTTGGACCCCATAGCAGCCTAGTTTTGTAGTCCTGCTGAGTTGCCCAGGACAATGCCACCCATGGTTCCTGAGCACTGGATATGGATACTTGCCTAGTGATGCAAAAGGACTGGAATTCTCATTCTATTTGATATGGTTGTTTAAGTTGATGTGTTTATCCTTTGGACAGTAGCTCTCTAATGATCTTCATGTACGTTAAAGGAATGTAGGAATGTATTTGCATTGTGAATTCAAAATATCTTTGGCAATATCTCCCCTCCTTAGAGATTCTGCCGGGTAAAGAAATACCTAATTCTATCTGGAAAGGTCTGAATTGTTATGAGCTGATAAACTCCATAAAAACATTTTTTTTTTTGGTTCATAGCCTTGGTCCAGCAACTCCACAAGCTTCTAGAATTCTAGACCACCAAAATGGCAATAATGGTCATAGATAGTAATCTGTATGTGAAAAATATTGCTGCCTATATCACTTACTGATTTATAATTCAAAGTATAATCAAATAAACATCTAGAGAAGAAAATGACAACAAAATGAATAAAATGTAGAAACATGGGTACTTGTCAAACATTAACTGTTATACATATATTTAAAGTAAGATTTAGAAAAATTAACCATTAAACTGCAAAGCATTTGCAAGATAGCATAATTTGAAAAAGTTGTAGTTATCTATATAAGGTATGCTACCTATTTAACATAACATACAGTATGATACTATATATTAAATGTAATGTGTGTATAATATTGAACACACTGTATCATAAATGTCAGTATAAGAAATCAATGTGTGATTATGTTATATGCTGATATAGAAATAATTACATTAGTTATTGATAGATCGTGTTATATGTTAAATGTTACTAAAAATACTTTATTAATATAGTTTACTAATATATTATACCATGTATAAAATATTAAAAATAGACTACTAATTTTAGAGTCTACTAACATTCCCAAATAAAAGAGTATCTGGAATAATGAAACTAGCATAACATTAGACCTAGCTGTCCTTTTTTGGGCTATCCATGAAAAGAAATTAATCAGGAATTAAAAATGCATTCTTAAACATTCATAAAAGCCTGTGGGCTGCAAAGTTTATTCCCATCCACTATCTCTTTCATCCTTTAGTAGTTTCATAGAGATAAAATGAAGAGCATTTAAGTTATTTGACCAAGATCGTCATTTTCAACAGGCACCCCAAAAGGCACCCAGCAGTTGCTTGTTATACAATGCAGTTGACTTTAGAAGGACCTTAGAGGTTCTTTGAAGTCCATGCCTGATAAGCTGTCCTCAGTCACATGATCTCAGAAAAGAGATGCCCTTTGGAAAGCTGGGCCCATTTGGTAACACATGTCAGTTACTGTTCTACTGCTGTGAAGAGACAAAATGACCAAGGCAACTCTGATAAAAGAAAGCATCTAACTGGAGACTTACAGTTTTAGAGGGTTAGCCCATGATCATCATGGCAGGAAGCCAATAGGCATGGCGCTGGAACAGCAGCTTAGAGCATCATGATTCTCAGAGAGAGGGAAAGGCTAGGCCTGGTGTGGGCTTTGAAACCTCCTCCAACAAGGCCACAACTCCTAATCCTTCCCAAACAGTTCCACTAACTGGTAGCATTTAGCTATATGAACCTATGGAGGCCATTCCCATTCACACCACCGCATAGTGGAAAGATGCTTTACTATTCTCAGGTCTTAGGAGAGATTTTCAGTAACTCATTGTAGGTTGTGTTCTCCTGAAAGATTTCTAGTTGGTCTGCACATGAGCTCTTGTTGAAAATGAAATTAAGTAGGTAGAAATACTGATTGGCACTTGAATTGCCCTGTGTAAACTGTACCACACCTGTCAGATAACCATTTTCTTCAACCCTGACCAACATTTTAACATTTACTTTCACATGGTTAACTTGAGGTAATAATCATTAACTAAACCACTTTAATCCATGCAGAGTGATTGCTGAATTTCAGGGAAATCATTTAGCCCTACTGGTTTACCTTAGGATCAAACTCTAAATAAAACAGAAGCATTGGTTAAAAAGAGAAGATTAAACTGCCTGAAATGAGTTCACTTATTTTGTGCAGGTTGCTCCAGGAGTCTTTACAAACTCTAACATTGCATCTTCTTTTGAGAGTAAACCCAATGACAGATGAACTGGTGAAAGACTCAGATAATCCTGTAATGACTGATAATTTTGGGAGAGATAGTGAAAAGAAATAATATAATTTTGCCACATACAGGAGGCATCTGCCAAAGGTCACGTTACTGGTATCAGAAATGACAGTAGGAACTAGAACTTCTGTTTATTATTTGTTATGAAAATCCATCCACAGGATTGAAGCCAGGCAAGCATGTTTGCCAAGTTCCAGGTACATGCATCTTCCATCAGCTGCCTCTAACTACAAACACTGCTTCCAAGAACACACCATTCTCTAGGTTGTGGCAGCAGGCCTTAACACTTGAGAGAGAAGATACTGGAAAACTAACTGGACTCTGGAGTGTCAAATTTCCCAAAATCAGTGAATGGTGTTAATAGATTGGTGTTCATTCTCACCCGCCATTCACACTAAACAGAGCCTGTGACATCTCCAGAGTGAATATCCTCTGAACTAATAATGGCAGTATTATTTCTCAATTGTGCTTTATAGAGTGAGATGAATTATCCCATTCAAGGGTGCTTTGTTCCAGCAATAGATGAGTGAAAGAGAAAGTGGTCTGGAAATAGGACATTGCTGTCACAGAGCCCTAAGGATGGGCCCTTGGCACTGGGCAGGTGCAGCAGTGGGGGGCACCAGCAGAGCGAGGAGCTTGCTCATGAATTGAGTGCTGTGAAAACTACACTGGGGGCTTAAATGATGGCATCTCGTCATTCAGTAAGGAATTATGCAGCAAAACTACTAGAAGATAATCAGGAACTCTACCAAGTTGACCTACAAATACAAATAAGGTTTCTGGCATAATGTTGCAAGTGCTAATCAGCTTTGGTTAATGCCACGTGGTGCAGCACAGGAAGGCAGAGACAGGCTAACGAAAGAACTCCCCACTCTACAAGTCCAGCTTCTAATGTTGACTTTTCCAGGTGGGAAGCAGAGCTGTTACATGGTTAGATTCTCTAGCGGGTGGAAGACTCTCACAACCTTGTGGTGCAGAGTAAGATAAGGATGTGGTCACAAGGTCCTGTGGAAGACCCTGCAGGACACCAACCCATTGAAGATTCTTGGTTTGAAGAACACCTCTGAACTCACCAAAGCTGTTCATGGGGCCTATGATTCTCTCAGGAAGAATCATGACAGCAGCTGTTGGGACACGGAGGTTTTCAGACAGTAGGACACCCCCAGGGTTTGAGAAGGAGTTGCCCAAGCTTGAGCCAAGGCAGGCAGAAACTCTTGAGAGGGGGGCAATGCCTGCAGGGCTTGCTGCTCTCTGCACAAAGGCAAGAGGCTTCCGAAGATGCTAAGAAGAAAACATGACCTACTTCTTACGAGGAAGAAAAGATGCTTCAGAAGGAAAAAAAAATCCCAGGGTGGGTGGATCAAAGAAACATGGAAATGCAGAGTCAGAGGGCTGCGACTTCTGAAGGACAGAACTGGGACAAATCAAGACAGATTTCCTCTGCTAAGACACAAGAAGCCTCCAAGATTCAGAGATGATGTTTTGTTTTGTTCTGTTTGTTTTAAAAGTCGCATCTCTCTCAGCCGAGGGCAGAAGCATCCACAGCCTGATCCACAGATAAAAATAGGTAGATAACGAGAACATGGACTTCCAGACCCAGTGTTGTCAACTGATGAGCTTTAGAGATATTGTTAGGACATGAGTGTGTTTTACACGTAAAGGGTGTATAACACAGTGGCCCAGAAAGGTGACTGTGATAGGTTGTTATACTAAAGCCACCAGGTGGACCACACCTCCCTGTACCTGTGTCTTGTACAGCCATCTAAATGGCCTTTGTCACGGGCCTGGTTCTGAGCAATACAAACCAGTAATTATGATGGCAGAAAAATGTTGGCATTCCACCCCTGTATTTTGCATCTGGCCTTCTGCAATTCTTGTGTCTGTGTGTGGAAACCTGGTCCAGATGAGCCTCCTTATGATTGAAACCCTTCAGGAGAGAAGGGTGTAGCCACCGCAAGGTGTGGCTGCTGAATGCTCCCCCTTCCCCTGACTGCATTCCAACTAGGCACTACCAGGTGAGATGGCGTCTGTGAATGCAGAGAGGGCACTGCCAAACACCTCCATCCCTATGAGGGCTGACCAGTGGAGCACAGAGATCTGGTCTACAACAGGCCATTGAAACACCTTAAAGCAGCAATAGAAGAAGCTGGCAGAGGTGAGTGACCTCATCACAATTTAAGGACAAAGGTCACCTGTAATCCCATGTGTACTCAAACCCTTCATTATGCAGAAGAGCAGAATAATGTCTTAATACAGACAGGGCCTGAAAATTTTGCCTCCCGTGAAATCTCTGTGAGAAGATGCACTCCAATAAAGGAGAAATTCAACAGAGAAAGAGGAAGGCAAGGATTCCAGGAAAGAAATATGTAACCCAGAAGGGAAAACATGTGAATAAGCAAATCCCCAGGATGGTTGTGAGGCAAAACCCCATGAGAACAGCAGTTCACAGGCCTGGCTCATTAGAGAGGAAGACAGAAGACTCCTAATGGGTGTCGGCAAGAAAATAATATTTCAATATGTTCAGAGGAGATTAACCTTCTGGTGGGGAGGAAAAGCAAGCGTCAGTTACGGGTTCTTAGAAATCTAAAGGAATACAAAGAAATCATGTCAACCTCAGGGGAAAGATTTCTACAAAGACACAAGAATCACACTTCATGGAAATAGTCTCTTTGGAACAAAGAAGGAGAAATTCGCATGTGTGCACATGTGTGTGCGTGTGTGTGAGTGTGTAAAGTGTATGTGTGAGTGTAGAGTGTGTGTGCACATGTGTATGTAGTATGTGTGATGTGTATGTAGTGTGTGTGCATGTGTATGTAGTGTATGTGTAATGTGTGTAGTGTGTGTATGTATGTACTGTGCATGTGTGTAGTGTATACGCATATAGTGTGTGTGCATATAATGTGTGTGTGTAGAGTGTGTATGTGTGTGTCCTGGCATATGAATGAATACCTAACAAAAGGGGCGGCCACTGATGAATGCTGCCTCTGTGCCTTACACATTAGACAGTTACTGATATTGCTTATATGAAAATCAAGAAAGAGATAGGTATGGATAGTTTATGGAGGTGTGTGGGTAATGGCCTTCAGAAAAGTCAGTAGAAGGCTGCAGGTGGTCACCTCTTTGGGTGGGAAAGAGAGGAAGAGCCATTTTTACTTCCATTACAAAGTTGAGAAGGTTGGGTCCTTAGTACAAAACTCGGTATAGCTAAACTTCGACTGTTACATCCAAAGGAACGTTACTATCCAAACAGCGGTGTTTGTGATTGAGACGCATGGTCACTACAGAAGTTCACCAGTTTCATTTTTCCAGATCAACTGATCAAAGAGAAGGTTTTATTTGGACGGGCAAGAAATCATAGAGAGGAACATGGAAGCGTGGCACCCAGAGCCCAGGTGAAAAGCCTACCGCAGACGCGCAAGCTGCCACTCAGCACCGTCTCCTGCTCTGCAATCCCCATCATCAAATGAGATCATTTCAATTAAATAAGTGTAGGTGGCAGCATCATGGGCTGCCACCCCTTCATTTTCTAAATTGCTGTCCCCAGGACAGAGGTCAGAGAACAGAAAGAACATCTGCTGGAGAATAAATCAGAGCGCTCTGGTTCGTTGCCCCCGCACCTGTCAAAACACGCACTGGCTTCTGCAGTCTCCTCTCGGGATGACCGCCTCCCCACTTGCCAGCAAGGTCGGCCAACTTCTCAGGTGTCTGCAGATCACGGAGCTGTCGACTCCTGCAGCTCACCAGTGTCACTGGCCACCTACCATTCCCACACTACTCTCTCTGTTCTCCTGGAAATATTATTTAAGGAGACAGACACAGACAACAGAGGACACATCCACTAATGAGAGAGATAATTTGTAACAGTGGTCCTCAACCTTCCTAATGCTGCAACCCCTTAACGCAGCTCATGTTGTTATGAGAAAATTTAATGGATTCTACCACATCATCTCCATTGACACCAGGACCCAGATTCTGTGTTTTCTCCCGCCTTGTTACATATGTTCAAACAGAGGGTGACTAGGCAAGAAAGTGACCAGTTCATCTCACAGCTTTGCACTGCTGACCTAGTCATAGAATATAAAGGAAAAGTTTGTCAAGACACACTTGAACAAGTGAGTTGCTGAGGATGAAATTACTTCATTCAAGCCTAACTGACTTGAGGACATGAGACAGTCTGGGACCTGGGATACTTTAATCACAGTGGCCAGGGAAGTAACTAACGGAGGTGATGTCTCCAGTCCATAGTCAATGTAAGTAAGTGGTCAGTCGTGTTTATTCAAAATCTCAAAGAGGAAGCACAGTATTTCCTAGTTATGACCCTTGGCTGTAGACCTCATGTAGCTAATACTGCTTAGGAAAGTTCACTTCTCTGCAGTTAGTTGGGTATTGCTAGTCCACCGATCCACTAATGGGTGTGAAATAGAAAATACAGAAGAATTTCGCTCTTCTTGATAAGATCATTCATTTTCAGGTCTTCCATTTTGTGTATGGTGAATTGCCTTTGACCTTTCTTCTTTTCTACCATTTTAAGGACAAAGATTTCACCCCAACATTCCTTCACTGTGTTGTATAAGTTGTTTCCATGGTATATTTATTATTTATCTCAAGATACTTTCTAATTTTTTGGCTCTAAACTAAACTTAGTTTGAAACTAAATTCTTTTTTTTGAAACTAAATTCTTAATTTCCTGAGATATATCAATTTCCTATTTAAATTTTTTAAATTATCATCAGAATTAGCTGATGACCCAGAAAATTTGTGATTCCACATGTCCCATTTTAGACCTTAAATGGACTTGCGTTTTAAGATTTAAGGGACATCCAATCTCTAGACAGGTTCCTGCTTATTCTTTCTTCTTTCATCAACATAATATTTTAAAGTATTTACTTTTAGGAATAATGCTGCATTCATTTAGTTTGGCTATCTACGTCTTGAAAGATTTTTTATTTTCTCTGAGTTTGGGGAATGCATTCTAGAATTCCCCAGTCTAGTACTGAGGTTGTACACACTACGTTGGATATTAAGTCCAGCTCAAAATCCACAGAAGGACTGGTCAGCCTCAGGGTCAGGTTCAACCTCTGTGCAACCATTTTGGCTACCAGTCGGAAGAGTAGGTGAGGTTCAGGCTGAGGGGGGCTGTGGTAAAGTGTTTTCATGCCACAGTCTACCTTGCTGCTCTTTCTTATTTATTAAAAGTATCTGATTATGACCCGCCTCTCAAGACATCTTATCCTGGTTAACCTGAATGCCATAGAGTCACTAGTTTTTGGATTTTTTTCCTGTAGGGATTTCTCTTATTTAATCCAACATTTTTACTATTGCTATCCTCTAAGAACGTTTGTTTGAAATTCCTCACCTGCCATCTGTATCTCTAATAATCTGAATCTCTAATAATTTTATATAAACAGTTATCATGAAGTCCTCTTATCATTAGATTTATTCCTTTGTGTTTTATAATTTTATCACTGCCATGATCACTGTTTCATATTACTAGCTGATTTAATCATCATTAAAGCATGCTTTTAAGGAAACTCATGCACCCAACAGCTTTGCATTAACTATTAATTTTATATAGTATGTTTGTAGGTTGTTTTGAATTTTGTATTGAGCTAACATTTTTATTTGCAAGTAAGATATCTGTTATGATTTTGTTGACTCATATTATTTATTTTCTTTTGCTTTTATGATAATGGAATTATAGCACCCAAAGGAAAAATATGAAGAATTCAGACTGGTGATGAGTTTTATTTTTTCCTAGATTTGATGTAAGTATCCCATAATTCATCACAAAACACAGGTATAGGTTTTTCAATGGATTTTCTGGTAAAGAATTCATATTCTGCTTCCAGCCTCTTCAGAATGTTTAAGTCAAGAATGCTCACAAGACTGAAATCTTCTCTGCACCTGCTACAGCAATTATCTTTTTTAAATCATTAACACGTCAGTGCCCGCCAGAGGAAAGCTTGGTATTGAGCCATGGGCGCCTCACTTAGACACACCCAATTGGATCATTTTTAGGTACAGCCAAATTGAAGTCATAGTTAGAATTTTTACACTATTTTTCATACATAAATTTCACTAACTTTCTTTCAGAGTGAAAATAATTTTTAAAGACTAGCCTAGTCATGGGTATTGCCAGGACTTCTCCCCCTTGACTACATTTCTCATCAAATTAAGTATTGTATGAAAGATGAGTCTGAGTTAAAGAAAAAAAATAGTCAACAATAGAAAAGAAAAAAAGAACAACATAATGCTACAAGGGCCCAGTCATTGTCATGAAGCCTGCATGTCACCAGGTCATGATGTGGCTTCTAGGGAAGGAAGTTTTTCAGACTGGAGTCATCTTCGTTCAGAAAGTATGAGATTGTTCCACAGTGATGAGTTATACTGTATATTATACTTATAATTTATATCTTAAATGTTCTCCAGAGTACTGTGTGCCAGCAAGTGGTTGAACCTGTAAGAGGAAGTTGGCTCTTGAAGCGATATTGGCACTCCGGCTCCTTTCTCTCTGTTTGCTTCCCAGATTCCTCTAATCAGTGGCTTCACTCACTATGGTCCCACATCACGATCTGCCTCCCCACATGCTCAACAGCATCTGAGTCAAATCATCATGGAACTGGTCATTAGCTCCAAACTAAATAATCTTTTTCAGCTTGTAAGTCATTCATCTCCAGTATTTTGTCACACAAAATTCGTACTCTTAGGAATACTGGCATTTTTTTCTTTGTTTATTTCCTATTTTGAGTTTTATAAACTTTATTATCTTAAAAAAATTGCAAATTAAAAAAAGCATACGCCGAAATTAACCAGACTCATTCTATACATCCTAATGAAGCTCTCTACTGCTTGAATAGCAATTTGAAGCCATGGAGCTTCCCAGTGGATTTTACACTTTCATTATTGAATAGATTTTTATGTACTCATCCACCACCCAAAACCAAAAAAACACACGACAGAATTAAAATTAGGAAATCAATTGGATTGATCTCCCCTTCCGTAGCTTGTGTCCATCACCTGCATTCAGTACTTCCTCGGCCTGATTTCATTCTCTCTTTTCTGCGTGTTATCCTGTACCCACAGGCACACTTGTTTACGTGTATACATATGTCATTGTCTCAACTCTGCTTATGAGGAAGAACATTTGTTTTTGTATAAATATATATATACAAATATATAATTATAAATCTTATGATAAGCCTTCTTACTAGCATGTAGTGTGCAGGACTGGAGAATTAGCTCACTCAGCCACGTGCTCAGTATGCTAGCATGTGGGCCTGAGTTTGGATCCCCAGTGCCCACCAAAATGGCCAGACATACTGGCCCAACTTGCGAGGGAGGTGGAGACAGGCAGATCCCTAGGGCTCACTGGTCTAGCCTATTTGGTGAATCCTAGGTTCAGGGAGAGACACTGTCTCAAAAACCAAGGTGGGCTTCTGAGAAGAGATACCTGAGGTTGACCTTTGACATCCACAAATTAGTAAATGCACAGGAGCATTCACACACTCCCTTACAAACTAACTAACTAACTCTCTCTCTCTCTCTCTCTCTCTCTCTCTCTCTCTCTCTCTCTTTCACACACACACACACACACACACACACACACTGTAATTTGTACTTCAAGAATTTCTGCATCTCAGGAATATTTTTACATTTTAGATCATAGCTGTGTACATATATATAATTGTGCCTTAATTTTGTTCTGTTATTCTGTTAATGCATTATGTTCCTTTCTTTGCCTATTTTTGGTGTGGAAGCTGTAGATTTTCGTATTTTACAGATTCCATTTAATGACTCATTTTCTTGCCGCCTGTACTATTTCATGTAAAAGCATGCTCCTATCACCACAAATATTCACTATTACGGCTTCCTCTAATGCTGTTACGGGTTTGTCTTTCTCTTATCCAATTGCATTGGCCAGAATTTCAAAAACCACATGGAGGCTGGCAACCAAAAATAAGCTAGAGTCCTTGTCCCTGTTCCTCCTGGAGTTATATCCAAGGCTGGAGCTTATGGTGAGAGCTCTGGGGGCAGGGGGCAGCACAGCCACCCTGCTTTCCTGCTTATACAGCACATGTCTGAATGAGTCACTTGGCTTCTCTCAGGACGCTCCACTTTCTTCTCTAAAACATTACATGTCTGCGCATAATCCTGTCTGTCTTCAGGGACATCCCTTTGTCTGTAGGGACTGGACTATGTGAGCGAGTCTTCACTGACTAACGGTTGGTGGGAAGAGTGGAGTCCAAGCCCAAGACTCTTTGTGTAAACTAAGCCACGGAGGAGCATGGTCACCGACATCGGTCTGTGTATTTATTTTCCATGGCTGCCTGTGCCTGTGGCAGAGATGAAGGACTGCACAGACCCTGTGTGTGTGCACCACTCACAAACCCTGGCTTCTGTCTCACCATATATAAAGTTTTCAGTCCTGAACTTAAAAAAGGGATTATATGAAATGAAGATCTGGGTATATGACTGGCATTGGAATGAGACGTGGTCCTTATCTGGTGCAGCTCTCTGGTACCTTCGGGGTTAACCAAAGGTGCTAGATTGCCTTTTTTTTTTTCCTTCCAAAGGATTCTGAATTTTCCCTGTCTGCCCATTTGCTTTTTCTGGGGACCTTGTCTGCAACTTGACTCCAGGGAAAGGCATGCTGGAGTGGGGCATCACCCAGCAAGAGCAGAGGGGCTGGAGGCTGAGGACTTCGGCTCTCTCCAGGAGCACCTCTCCCCACATTCAGAGGTTCTTGGCACCCCACCAGCTTCTTCTTGCCTGGCTGTGTGCTCTATGAGCTGGCTCCAGGTCCAGTAAATGTTGCCTTACAGCACTCCCATGACCAAATTAGTCCCGGGGGTGTCAAGCCTGCCTGGCAACCATCAGGGGCCAGCTGGCCTTTTGTCTCCAGGGAGTGTTCACCTGAGAAAATGCAGGCCCAGCCTGGGGAGGCCCCAGCGGGGGTCACTGCACTGCCAACAGGGGTCTGGGACACAGACACAGGGCACCTGGAAGCTCATAGGCCTGAAGCCAAGTCCCATGGGTGCTTCCTCAAAGACCTCCAGTCACAGATGCAAGCCTGCCCTGCCAGGGGCTTCCTCAGAGGGAATCTACAGGTCCCAGGGCAGGAATCACCTTCTGCTACTATGCCTGGCCCTACCAGCCATTGCTCACTTGGTCTTTCCTGGGTAGTTTCTCAAAGCCTAACGGGGAAACTTAGGTGGACAGTAGACTGATTATCCTTAGTGTTTACAATACTTTTAGGCATTTGTTTGACAGGAAGATTGAATAGGAGCAAAAAACAAAAGACAATCAAACAAACAAAAAAAAAAAACCCACTAAATAAAAGCTCAGGTGGAAGAGGGTAACTAACGGGAGATGGAGTCTTGGTCTGTTATTAGCTATATTCACTTTTTTTTTTTGGTTTTTGGAGACAGGGTTTCTCTGCATAGCTTTGTGCCTTTCCTGGATCTCGCTATGTAGACTAGGCTGGCCTTGAACTCACAGAGATCCGCCTGCCTCTGCCTCCCAAGTGCTGGGATTAAAGGCTTGCTGTGCCACCACCGCCTGGCTATAATCACTTTTTTTATTGTCCATACAGAACTGGGGTGTGTGTATGTGGGGTGAGTATATGTGGGAGTGAGTGTGTGGGAATGTGTATGTATGTGGGAGGGAGGGAGTGAGTGAGTGAGCGAGTGAGCGAGTGTGTGTGTGTGTGTGTGTACGTACATATCATGCAATTTCAAGGTCTCTAGTTAATGCTAATTTCCCCATCAGTGTGGAAGGTCAACCCTGGAAGCCAAAACTGAGATGTTTTATGGTCTTGCTAAAGAGCTGGCTCGGTGGCGACTGGAAAGGTTTAGTTTCACATCTCTCAGTCTTTTTGTTTGCTCCAAGATGGACAAACAAACCAGAGGCCCATGGTGAGGCATGAGACGGAGATAATCAACTGGATGAGAAGAATGAGAACCCTGGACTCTGTAGTAATTTCTCCTAAACATCAGTGACGCTGCAGCCCATAGGCAACAGGACTGAGCAGAAACATCTAACATTTATGAAGTACTTCCATTTACCTCACCAGGTAAAATGCAATTGCGACAGTTGAATTTTAAAGAAAAATTTTAAGTGAGAAAAAGTACAAAGAAAACTACAATGAGCAACAGAAAAGTCTGTGAAAAACTATGATTCTTGTCCTATGAACGTTCATCTGCCCCCAACTCAGTGCTATAATGAAAACATGAGAATCCCAAGGAGGCATATACTGTGTCTACCTCTTCCTCATAAGGGTCCAATAACAAACCAAAGGCCAGTTTCACCCTGGGGGGCCAATGAGTTTACTGGGCTTACCTACAGAGTGCTCAGGGAGGAGTCAGGCAGGAGCACTGAGGTGGGGTGGGGGAGCACTGAAGGTGCCCCCAGCACGATAATGGTTTCTCCAGATTCCACATAGATGGAGCCATCTTCCCCTACATTCTCTACTCCTTCCCCAAGCTCCCAAGTGCAATTAAGGCAGAATTACACACAAATGGCTGGAGGCAATGAGGGCTTGAAACTCAGGTAAGGATCCCATGACCCTCCCTATCCCTCCTTTTATGAGGAAACAGCAACCATCAACAGGCTTGATGGTGATTGGCTCTTACAATAGGCACGGTTTATCTGCTGAAGATGGTGGTGGTTTCATTTGGAGGACTGCATTCTGTAAACTAAGGGGAACTCTGCTCCATAAATACCCTGGCAGAGGGCTTGCCTGTGAGTGCTGAACTTCCTTTCAGGTAGCTTGTTCATCTACCATCTGCCAGTGGCTACCTACAAATAGCTGGCTCTCCTCATGTATGGGACTCCCACCTGGCATGAGCATCCCTGCTGTACCACATGCAAGGGTCTCTGCTCAGCCTTAAAGGAGGCTCCCAGAATCAGGAAGGTTCCAGTGACTGAAGAAAACCTCCTTTCCCACGGGCAGCCCGAGTCCTGACCTCACTCAAGTTTTTGGCAGAGATGAGACTGGCAGAGGTTTGACTTGGCACAACCTCACTTTTTTTTACCCTCCAGCACCTACACCTGTTTTTCTCTCAGCTGCAGGGCTCATGACCCTGGTCTACAGTCACTGGGTACTTCTCACTCTATGTTCCAAGATGACGGAGTCTCCTTGAATGTCCCAACCAAATGTGCCAACATTGCCTGGGGCTTGGTTAGAAATACAAGGCTCCTGTTGAGTCAGAAACCCTGTTAGAGGACCCAAGAGTATGGATTAACAGGTGTGGGAAAGTGTGAGAGCCTTCACAAAAGCAAGGAGGAAACAGACACATGAGCCTTGGAAAGGAAGACAACACCCCAGTAAGTGAACCCTGACATCAGTGGGGTGGCCACGGACCTTCAGCTAGCTCTACCTTGCATGGCTGTGTTCTGGAGGACTTTTTTGGGATCCCAGGGTATCTTCAGGATACCATGTCCAGAAGAACTTTCAGATTGTTGCTTATAAAGGAAACATCAGAAGTCAAAGGTCAAGGCCACATGGGCCAGGTGAGTGTGACCTGCCAATTCCATCACAGGTGAGTCAGGTTAGCTAGCTGATTCTGAAGAGTAGCATGTTAAAGTTGGAAGACATCTGATAGAGGATACACAGCCATCCTTGCTAATGGAGGAACTCAATTGCAAATTAGAACAGAATGTTGGCTATAATCACAGCAGAGTTAGGACAGAACAGGACCTCTTGCTATGGATAAAGCCAGTCATCTCTCTCTCAGCATCCACTTGCTCAGAAAATAAGATCTGAAAACTCCTTCCTTCCAGCTGCCTGGTGCACTGTCTCTAGCACACACTTTCAGTGAACAATCAGCAGATGCTCTTGTTCCGTCTTTGGAGAAATGTCAACCAGAATAATGTAGCTCCCAAATCCTGAGGAAACCAGCCACTCCTTCCCCTCTCCAGTCCCTGCTGTGGAGAACCAGGAACTCTCCCTGAACACTCCATCTGCCTTATCTCCCATCATCCTATAGGTCTGCACCCCTGGCAGACTCCCCTATCTACTTCAGAAACAGATCTGTGTATTTCAATGAGGTTGAAAAAGCCATCTCCCAGGGATTTACACGATTGACTTCTCAGGAAGGCGGGAACAAGCTGGCCTGGCTCTGCCAATATAAATACAACTTTCATGCTACTTATTAGCACCATAGATCTCTTTGTCCTGCGGGTTCTGTAACCAGAATCTTGGGGTTTTCTGGGACTCCTTGGACAGGGATGCACTCCTCACTAGTAGTAGGGTGTGATCTCTTATTCTCTTTTCCCCCTATCCATGTGATCCAATCCACTCTGCATTCTGTCTCCCAGGATATCTCAAAATATCTGGCTCATTGCTGGCTCCCTTCCTTATGTTTAAGCGCAGTTCTGTATTCTCTGCCAATTCAATGGGTACTTGCAGAATGAGAAGCAGTTACAATGTTCAGTCCACTTTCTCCATCCAGAAATCTGGGCGGCTTTGAGAGGCTTTTGCATGCAGTTCTTAAATATTATGCTGAATCAACAAAGAACGTGTCGCCAAACTTAAAATCTTGTGCAGTTGGCTGCTTTTCCACCCTAGCTCAGAACAAGGGTATACAATAAAGTGGTATGACATATAGAGAGTTTTAAATTTTTCTTGAATTACAACTTATAGTGAGAAATGTGTGCAGAGTCTGCAGGGCTCAGCTAAGGTCATTTCACAAGCTGAGCTCATCTAAGTATCTGGTACTCAGACCATGAACCAGAGTCGTACCAGCAGGAGGGGTGGCTAGCCCTGGCCTGGGGCCCACACCTCCTCCCCGAAGTACTCACTCACCCCACTTCCAGCCTGCAGATCCATGTGTTCATGCCAACGCAATGGTACAGTGTGTTCTCTTTGTGTTCTCTTGGCTTAACTCATCATTACTTCTGTAAGACATTTCATGTTTCATGTATGAGCTTGCTCATTTTCATTTCTATTTGGTTTTGAACATACCAGTGAACCACACATTTGCCCTGTTTAGTCACATTTTATATACCCTTTGTTCTAGTTTGGTGTCTGCTGCTGTGGTAAACAACATGACCAAACTAACTTGGAGGAGGAAAGGGTTCATTCCATTGTATAGCTTACAGTCCTTCATTGAGGGCAACCAAGGCAGAACTCAAGGCGCGAGCTTGAAGCAGACATCACGGAGAAATGCTGCTAGTTGGCTTGCTCTCTGACTTGTGTTGGCTCCCTTTCTTATACAACCCAAGCACACCCCCCTAGGGATGGCATCACACACTCCCATCAATCAAGACAGTCTCTCACAGACATGGCCGCAGATCTGATGGAGACAATTATTCATTTAAAGTTCCCTCTTCCCAGTGTCTTGTTTGAAAGAAAACTAACTTGCAGGATGTTACAGAGATGTATCTCACAAACCATAGAATTTGCTCATTTCAGGATTTTGAAGGGGTGCATGTTGTGATTTCACTTAGTTGTGTACTTAGAAGTGGATTAACATACTCATGCTACCTTAATAATGAGGGTTTGAGGAATGGTGATACCATCATTCCAAGAGGCTGACCCATTGTACACCCCCACTAGCAAGGTCTAAGAGGCTTGGTTTCTCAGCACAGCCATTAACAATTGCTATTGTGAATTTTGTAACTCTTGGCCTGGATTTGAAGTGTGTTTCCATGATGACTCATGATGGTGAGAATCTGTGTTTATCCTCTTGGAGAAACACCTATTAAAATCTACTTATTTATTTGTGTATGTGTTTACATGTGCTTGCACCTTGGCATATGTATGGCTGTCAGAGGATAACTTAAAAAGCACGTGATTTTCTCCTTCTACCACGCAGTTTGTGGGGGATCAAACTGAGACCATCAGGGTTGGGTGTGAGCATCATCTCCTTCCTAGCCATCTCACTGCCTCCCCTCAATCTCTTTATAGACTTATTTTTACTTTATGTGCATGAATGTTTTGCCTGCATGGATGTATATGTACCACATGTGTGTCTGCTGCCCAAAGAGGCCAGAAGAAGATGCTGTATCCCCCAGAACTAGAGCTACAACTGGTCGTAAGCCACCAGGTGGGTGCTGGAAACTGAGCTCTGAACTTGCAGCAAGTTCTCTTAACTGCTGAGTTATATCTCCAGCCCCCTTCTTCCTAGCAATCTTAAGAGCCTTGACTCTCCACATAACGCTGCACGTGTAATAAATATTGGTGCTTATTAAACTAGTGATGAATTAATAAATGTCAAGCTGTAAGAAGGGAACAATTCTCCTAGTACTGATCATCTGTGTATTTGCTTGGTGGAGCTGTTCATAGTCACTGAATGCCAAGATTCAGTAGCTGGTGTGAAGTACAGCATCAGTTGTGTGCAATCCTGTTGACAGATGGGTGTGGCGGAACCTAGCTTTGCTGTGTGCTGACATGAATTCACATGCACTGTGGCTCCCTCTGAGCACACAGCCAGTCTCAGCTGCATGTGATCCTCATGCAACCCGAAGTGGTGTATGCTGAGGCTCACCCCTGTTTCCTGA
>CABHPQ010164854.1:0-28618 GCA_902168405.1 Peromyscus aztecus | reverse complement strand
CAAACAAGCTTGCAACAGATCAAAGCCCCGTGTTAGTCCCCACACTGTTCCAGGCTCCCTCCTGCAGCTAGCTGCTCTCTTCAAAACTGTCAAGACTGGAGAGATGGCTCAGAGGTTAAGAGTATTGTCTGCTCTTCCAGAGGTCCTGAGTTCAATTCCCAGCACCCACATGGTGGCTCACAACCATCTATAATGAGATCTGGTGCCCTCTTCTAGCCTACAGGCAGAACACTGTATACATAATAAATAAATAAATTAAAAAAAAAAACTGTCAAGACTCTCCTGCTGCTTCTGCTGCCTTCTCTGATTCTCTGACCCAGGAGAGAGAACCTTGGCAACTCAGACAAACTTGTTTCCACCACAGAGTGGCCTGCTTCAGTGGCCTGGTTCACTGTGCCCTCACTACACCCATCTTCAGCCAGAGAGACTTTAAGAGAAAGTTTGCCATCTGTAAGGCCAAGCTTTTGCCTGGAGAGCTCTTTATGTCTCCAGGGGACCACACACTATGTTAGCGGACCCCAGTACCTACACTGAGCAGATGGGTAAGAACAGTCAGTAGGTCATAAACACTAGGAAGGACCAAAGCCCTGGAAAGTTATGTGATGTGCCCAAGGGCCCAGAGCTGAGGCTGGCCTAGGAAGAGACGAAGCAGGTGTTTGCCTCCTACCTTTTTTCTGGGCTAGGGTTCAGATCACACGAGATTGATAGAAAAATCCCAAAGAACACCAGTGCAGTCACAGCTGAGCCAGGCCAGGGGCAGAGCTTCCTGACGACAGCCTCTGAGAACTGACATCAACTGTCAGCTCTTAAGAATATTCATTTATATGTATTTTGTGGCACCAGGAATTGATTAAAGCTAGAGCCTCGAGCTGGCTACCAAGCATTCCAAAAACCATGCCAGGAGAGTGAGCCCACCCTGGTAATGCCTGGAGCACCAGGACCCACAGGCTGGATGACCCAGAGACCTAGGACAAAATCAAACACGACTGGAGAAAAAAAAGTCAGTGTCGTGATGCCTAACGATATCCTGCTGTACTCATGGAGTGGTGCCTAGTCCATTGTCATGGGAGAGGCTTCATCCAGCAGCTCATGGAAACAGATGCAGACCCACAGCCAAACATTAGGCAGAGCTCGGGGAATCCTGGAGAAGAGGGAAAGGTTTGTAGGAGTCAGAGGGGTCAAGGACACCACAAGAAAACTCACAGAATCAACTAACCTGGGATCACAGAGACTGAACCGACAACCAGGGAGCCTGCATGGGACTGACCTAGGCCCCCTCTGCATACACGTGACAGTTGTGTGACTTGGTCCTCTCATGGGACTCTCTGACTCTTCTACAGGCTTTTGGGACCCTACTCCCCATACGGGGTCTCCTTGCCCAGCCTTAATACATGGGGAGGTGCTTTAGTCTTACTGCAGCTTGATAGGCCATGTTTTGTTGATACTCATGGGAGACCTAACCTTTCCTAAACAGAAATAGAGGAGGAGTGGGTTGGGGGGTGGGGACAGAAGGGAGGGGGGAAGGGGCTGGGAGGAGAGAGCGAGGGGAAACTGCAGCTGGGATGTAAAATAGATAAATTTATTTTTTAAAAAAGAAAAAATCATTTAAAAATAATTTGCTATCTATCTATCTATCTATCTATCTATCTATCTATCTATCTATCTATCATCTATCTATCTGTCTGCCTGTCTGTCTGTCTATCTATCTGTCTGTCTATCTATCTGTCTGTCTGTCTATCTATCTATCTGTCTATCTATCTATCTATCTATCTGTCTATCGTCGTGGGGACTCATATGTGGAGGTAAGACAGAAGTCACTTAGAGCAGCAAGTTTTCTTCTTCCTCCCCGTGGAGCCCAGGGATTGAACTCAGGTCTTGGCGGTGGGTGCCTTAACCCGCTGAGCCATCTCACCAGCCCCATTTTTTTTTTTTTTTGACAGAGTCTCACTCAGTTGGCTAACCTGCACTTAAGCTTTGCCTAGGGGAGGCAAGCTTATGGTCTTCCCTCCTCAGCCTCTCCAGCAGTTGGAGCTGCAAGCCTGCACCACCAGACCTGCCATAGCATGATTAGTACCATGTTGTACAAAATTATCACGTCCTGATAAAAATCAATTAGATCTAATCGGCAGAAAGTCTTCTCTTTTTCAAAAGATCAAGGTTGAATTGGAGTCGTCTGTATTTTCCGTGAAACATTCTCAAGAGAATGCCAGAGAGCGACCCAGGGCACCAGCAGGGTGATCCCCAGGCCTTAACTGGGGGTGAACAAATGAATGTGCCCTCTGACCTCCAGCTTGCCCTGTGACCTTGGCATGCAAGTTATGTCCTGCTGGAAGGGGTGTGGTTGGAAACCGGCTTGGGTTTTTCTCAGGTGAGAGGGCCTCGGGGCACATGACTCAGGATAATTGCTGCTTGCCACAGGTCCTGGGGACTTTTGACTCACCTGTCTTGGCTAAATGGGATTAAGAGGCTTGAGAAAGAGGAAATGCGCCGCAAGATCAGTGCTGCAAGGTTGGAGCCATTCCGGGCTGTTCGGTGGCAGCTCTCCAGACCTCCCTAGTCACGCTGAGTGGATGAGGGGGTGGGAGGCAGATATTCTCACCTCTTCAGCTGAACCAGCGGAGTCTGAACTCCAGGAGAGGGTCCTAAGGCACAGCTGGCCTCGGCACCCACTGCTGCCGACTCCTTGAGGACACAGAAAGGAAGGGGCTGGAAAGTGGTGGGATTCATAGGCAGCCAGGAACCCCACTGCTCAGCCAGGCCTCACCCACTTCCCCTCCAGGCTCTAGGCCTTCAGCAACGCCTCTGCCCTGCATCTCTCTGGCCTTAGCTTGTTGAGCTTTTCTGCTGGCTCACACTTTCCCAGCTTAAGAATGAGTTTGACCCCAGAGGGAATTGGACGCAAAAGTTGCGTTCATTTAATAAACACCGGTGAGCTCCGGGATGGGCCAGAGGTGAGAAAGCCACACTGTAGAAGGGGACCAGGCTCCGCACAGTCCCTGCTCTCCTGCTCTTGTTCTCCATGCCTGTCCCCTCCCAACTCACCCACCCACCTTTGCACAAACTGTTCCCATTGCTGAGATGTCCTTCCTCTCTCCCACCCCCACCTTCCAAAAGGCAGAGGCCGTCAAACCCGAGGGTCTTGATTCATTTATTTTGTTTTCATTCTTTGGTAATTTTGTTGTTAGTTTGTTTGAGAAAGGGTCTCTGTAGCCCAGGTTGGCCCAGGGTTTTCTATTATCTCCCAGGCTGGCCTCAAACTCCTGACCATCCTGCCTCCACCTCCCCAGTACTGAATCCTGAGTTTGTATCACCGTCACTGGAACGGATTCATGTTTACCAAGGACCTAAGAACTGGGTACCATTCAGGGCATTCTCTGCCCACTATTTCCTGGATCCTGAGTGGTCCTCCATTTTTGCTGCTGTTGGCACTCCATTTGGCAGAGGAGGTAAGTGAGGCTGGCACAGGTAGTGTCAATGTCCACAAGTGGCAGAGATACGTTCAAAACCAAGGCTACTGGACTTCATATAAATAGCATTACAAGACAGCCTAGGATACCACCCAGGACGCAGGAGGTGACCTTCACCCCAAGACACAGAGAGTAAATGAACTCAAGCTCAGAATTCCCCTTTTCCTTTACATAGGTGGCATTGTTGGTCCTTGCTGAATTCCAGAGTCGCTGTTGATACAAACACTACTCCATACAGGCGTGTCTGTGGCCAGTGTTCTGTGTGAATTCTGTATCCCTGGTACTCAGAACATACACGATAAACATGCGCTAAACATGCGCTAACATTGAATGGATACTGAGAATCCTTAGACAAATACACATCAGTCAATGACAGATCCTAAAAGAGGCATCTGAGCCAGATGTGACAAGGAGCTTGGGAGGCTGTGGTCACATGTGGGTGGGACAGCTTTTCTGTGGGGACAGGAGGTGATACTTGGTCTGCACACTGGGCCTAGGTGGGTTTCGGCACATGGTTTCATCACAGAGAGAAGAAAGCAGCTAAGGGAACAGATGAGCAAAAGTCCAGAGGCCCAGGCACACGTCACTGAGATGTAGAGCCAGGGATCCAACAGCGTGTCACAGGACAGCAGGAGAGTGGAGTGAAGCATGCTGGTGTGGTAGGTTAACTGTGCCCACCAAGAGAGCGAAATCCCAACCCCAGGGCCTGGGACTATGACCTTATTTGGAAACAGTCTCTGCAGATGGCCAAGTTAAAATGAGGTCACAGTGTGGGAAATAGTTTGCTATACTGTGTCCTTGTGAAAAGGAGGCAACTGGACAGACAGACAGACAGACCCACACACAGAACCTAAGTGAAGATGAAGGTAGAGATGGATTTGACACCCAAAGTTCAGGAGAGTGCCAGAACCTTCATGAGAAGCTCGGATCACAGCCTTTGAGAGGAGTCAATGGGCTGTCAGCCATCCGTCTCCAACTCCCAGCCTCCACAATTCCCGTGAGACTGAGCTTTTCTGCTCCTTAAGCCACCCGATTGTTACAGAGTCAGAGTAAAGGAAAGTGGTCCTGCCTGTCAGGGGACAACTTAGCCCAGAAGCAGCTCTGCCCAGGTGCTCTGTAGAGTGCCTGCCCTCCACTCCAAGTGGAGCTGAGGGAAAGCCACACCTGCAAGGCCAGAGTGAGCACGCACAGCTCAGGCCCAGCCTCTCTGTGGCCAGAGATGGAAAGAGTGGGCTTGGCCTTGACTGAAGTAAGGGCAGCCCTGGCTGGACAAAGCCTGGTGGGGCTCAGTTGGAAGGCAGGGTGACTTGTGAGCTCATAAGTTTGGGCTCCAAATTACAAAACACAGTTCTAACTTGAGGGACACACACACACACACACACACACAGGAACTTGGGCTGAGGGTGCAGCTCAGTTGGTAGTGTGCCTGCCTGGGGTGTCTCAGGCCCTGAGTTTAATCCCCAGCACGACACGAGACCAAGTGTGGTCGTGCGCACCTGTAATCTCAGCACTTGAGGAGCAGAAGCAGGAGGATCAGGAGTTCAAGATCATATCCTTGACTCCACAGCAAATTCCAGCCCAGCCTGAGCCACATGAGACCTTGTAAACAAACAAACCAAACCAAACAAAACCTTAAACAAAGGGCTGAGAGATGATGGTTCAGTGGTAAGAGCACTTGCTGCTCTTGCGGAGGACCAGGGTTTGGTACCCAGAACCTATATGGTGGCTCCACCATTCATAACTAAAGTTCAAGGGTATCCAGCACCCCCTTCTTGCCTCCTCAGGCACTGCACACATGTGCACATACATACAAGTAGACAAAGCACTCATAGACAAACAGAATAAATACTTTATTAAAATACAGACAGGTATTGGAAGATCTGGATAATGAGCGAGGGCCAGACAAAGGAGGACAAACTGACAACCACACAGGAACCGGAAGTGAAGAAAACCAGAATGTACCGCTTTGGGTCAGAGACTCTGGAGGCACCTGCCAAGGGAGCTCATGAAGCAAGAGGAACGGCTGAGCAGGAACCAGAAGTCTCTAGAAGGTGGCTGTCAAAGTCCACCTCTGGGGTCTTAGGTATGTCGTTCTCAGGAGAGGAATTCTGAGGAAGAAAACTCATTGGCAGCCCCCGTGGACAAGTGCTGGTCCCCACAGAAGAACAGGCACCCGTTCACTAGAAGGAGCGGAGCCCAGACGCTTCTGTGCAGACAGAACAACAGACAGCTGGGAAGAGGAGAAGGCTGGGAAATGGATCACGTCTGACTAAGGAACAGGATGAGTCATGGATGAGACTTGGGCAGGGAGGAACAGGTCTGGTCAGAGTCCCAGGCAGGTGTGAGGGTAGTGGACATAAATTATTTCATCTGCCCAGAATCCACACCCACATCCCTCCCTCCTTCTGGGAAATTTTCCTCATCTTCTCTGCCACCATGGTCACCATGGAAGCTTCTCAGACACCTGATCCCAGTGGATCAGTACAGGAATGGCGTCAGACCCAGCCTGAGCCAACTGTGGTGCTCAGGCCTTCTTCACACAAGACCCTTCTCCAGACATAGTTTTTGTTCTGGTGCTGGGAATCAAACCAAGGGCCTTTTGCATGTTAGGCAAGCATTCTACCACTGAGCTACACTCCCTCGTCAGACAAATTCAAGTTGCATTTCCGTTTCTCTGTAAGGTCCTGCAATCGAGAGAAGAACTGCACATGGAGCTAGAATACACTGTGAGTTCGCTTAGGTCAGATTTGTCTATGTAGCTAGACAACACTAGTAACCTTCATCGAGCATTTATAGTAAGGCACTACAATCTTGCCAGGCATGGTCGTGCACACCTGTGATCCTGGGACTTGGGAGCCAGAGGCAGGAGGATCATCACCGGTTCAAGGCTAGCCTAGGCTACAGAGCAAGTGCTATGAAGAAGAAACTGGAATCGCAGATGAGACTTCCTAGGGAAGAGGAGCATTCCAGGTCGGAGAAGGGCTTGAGTAATAAAAGAGCATGGGGAAGGGCTGGAGAGATGGCTAGTCGTCAAGAGCACTGGCTGCTTTCCCAGAGGACCCGGGTTCAGTTCCCAGTACCTATGTGGTGGCTCACAATTGCGGTAACTCCAGTTCCAGGGGATCTGATGCCCTCTTCTGGCCTCCATGAGCACGGTGGTGTACTTCCTGGTATACTCACGTACATACAACCAAAACACCCATACACCTAATAAAATAATAAAAAAAATAAAAAGAAAGTGTTGAAAATGTTACAGAGGGTAACACACATGTCGGGAAGCTCTAGAGGTGCGGATCCGCTGGCCTTGTGTGTGTGGTGAAACTGTTGTGACATCATCCTGGGGAGAAGTGAGGAGCCACCGGAGAAATGAGCTGGGGTCTCAGCTTTGTGTCAGATGGGCAGCGAGATGGCCCCAAGAGCTAACACAAGCACAAAGAACAGTGAACTCCACAGCCATAGCTGAGACGTCCGAACGGGCAGATCCAGACCTGGGTTATAAGTTCAAGTGGCTGGTCCAGAGGGATGTCCAGGAGTAGAGGCCAACCGGGTGCCATGGGTGCTGTCAGAAAGGGGGAGCCCAACACAAGCAGCAGTGACGCTCACAAGCAGGAACAGCACAGACAGCACTCCAGAGCAAAGCTGGACTCCCACGGGCTCTTCATGTCCTCTTGAAGGGGGCTCTCTGGGGGTATTTGAAAGTAGTTCAAGTACATACAGAAGATCGATTTCCATGCAGGGCCTCGTGGTGCACACCTTCAGTCCCAGCTCGGGTGGTGGGGGCAGAGGCAGGCAGGCCTCTGAGTTCAAGGCCAGCCTGGTCTACAGAATGAGTTCCAGGACAGCCAGGGCTTCTTCTGAACCCTGTCAGAAGAAGAAGAGGAAGAAGAGGAAGAGGAGGAGGAGGAGGAGGAGGAGGAGGAGAAGAAGAAGAAGAAGTTGTTATTTCTAGCAATGGTTAAAGGAAAAGCAATTTTTCTGACGTAGTAGGTGCTACCTAATGTCTTCTCTCAAAAGGGTACTGCAGTTTCTAGCTTCTTCCCAACACTGGATGTCAACAGCCTCCTAAGATCTTTATCACTATGATATTTCATTGGGTTTTGTTTGTTTGTTTTTGTGGCTTTGTTTTGTTTTTCTTTGATGTCTAAGGACTGGGGTTCAAATCCAGGGTCTTGCTTACTAAGATCCTCGCTCCCATTGTTCTTTTTCGTTTTATCCCTTTGGTTATTAGTGAGATTGGTCATCTCTGTTTACTTAATGTCTACATTTCCTGGTTGTTTTGTCTGTGGTGCTGAGGATGAGGTCAGGGCTCCTTAAAGCTAAGCAAATGCTCCACGGCTGAGTGATGGCTACAGCTCCTATTACATTTTCCCTTCTTGTCTATGCAAGTCAAATGTATCATTTTTCTTTAGAAATGATAAATTTACATAGAAATTTATAAATTTAGTCTTTTTCCTTATTAAACATTGAAAGCTCTTCACATATCATACAAAATCGCAACACGTCTCTCTCTCTCTCTCTCTCTCTCTCTCTCTCTCTGTGTATGTGTGTGTGCGCGTGTATGTGTGTGTGTGTGTGTGTGTTTTCTTTTCCCCACTATTTAGAAAGCTTTTGTTGTTAGTGAGGTTTACTCTTGGTTTTGTTTTCTACCAGTGCCAGGATCTAAGCCCACCACTGACCCCCTAGCCCTATTACTCAGAGTCTCATTTTTCACATAACTCTATTTATCAGTCAACTCCTTATGAGAACTGGGTTTTGTGATACCATGCTGGCAAAGGCTTTCTCAATTCTAGCATATTTCTTCTACTGCTTTAATAGTTTTATATTTTATATTCATCTGCAATTCATTTGTCACATGGAGCAAGGCTGTAACACATTTATTTATTCATATGGGTCTCCAGTTATCCCAAGACCAATGAGTGAGGTGGCCATTTTTCCCATTTGACCTCTAGGGCCAACCTTTTCATGTACTAACATTATTTACACTCTATGTCCATTTGCAGGAGTCGGGAAGCCATGGATGTGAAACACAAAGGAGACCGCTGATAGCCAGAGAGACTGAAAAATCCTCCTCAAACAACCGAAAATACCAATGCCAAGATGTGAGGAGTGTTAAGTGGAAGCACAGAAACCTGTAAACAGAAAGCCCACTGGTCCTGTGGTAACTTTGATGTCACTCGCCTGGAGGCTGGTGAATTTATTTTGCTGTTCAGGAAAGAAGGAGGGCTGTTGAGGAGCGGGAACCACGTGACCCGCTGTCTCTGCACAGCAAACACAGGGCTATTGCAAGAGATCGTGTGGTAAACCATGGGAGCAGAAACCTACCTCACAGCTCATTCTAGGGCTTAGAGTGACGATGTGCAGACGTGCAGCAGATAGCCACCCAGAGGCTGAGTCACCATGGATGGCGGGGTTGGAAGCACCGTGAGACTGGTTATGTGGAGAGAGGCCAGTTGGAAGCCTCTGGAAGGTGAGGCTGCGCATTCACATATGACAGAGAGAGAAAATAGGAATCCAGATCTGTAAAGGGCTGAGAGCAAAGAAATAACATTTAAAAGGTGGTTTTAGGACAAATTGTCTGACAGGCAGGAGAGAATGGATAGTCCTGTGGTGGCTTTGGGGGCACAGTCAATCATCAAATATTTCCTGGGGATAAATTTTATATTGAATATTTGGTATAAATACAGAGATAAAGAACCCCCAAGGGAAGACCTGGGATGATGTCTTGATTAGCTTCAACTGTCATCTTGACACAGGCTGGAGTCATCCATCTGAGAAGAGATCCCCAGCTGAGGGATCGCCTGGACTAGATTGGACCGTGGGTGTGTCTGTGGGGGAGTGTCTCGATTGTTAATTGATGTGTGAGGGCCTAGTCCTCTGTGAACAGTGCCGTTCCTCAGACAGGTAGTCATAAACTAAGAAACCTAGCTGAGAACAAGCCGGCCTCTGAGCTAGTTCGCAAGAAGCAACCACCAAGGCTTCTTCTGTATTTCTTGGCTGTGACTGAGTTCCTTGGTGGGAGGTAATGTGTGCACTAGCAAGCAGGCCCGCCTTTAAGTCCCTGCCTCGACTTCCCGTAATGACGGACGATGACCTAGAACTCCAACACCCATAAACCCTCTCGTTCCTAAGTCACTTTTGGTCAGAATGCTTTATCACAGCATCAGAGACGAAACCAGAAGAGAGGAAAAAGGGGAAACTTCCTAGAGGAGTTGGGTTTTGAAGAACAAATCATAATTTGCCAAACTCCCTTCTGTGTGGAAATGCCTTTACTTATCTTTAGAAACATGTTTTTTAAAAAGGCAAAGAAAGGGTCATGCTGTGTGTCTCTGGCATAACTTGGACCACAATGCCCCCCCCCCACACACACAAGCGGCTGCATTCCTTGCTCCTGGCATGATCTGCCAACATGCCTCAAGCATGGTGATTACAGAACCTACTCCAGGGCTGTCGGAGGAGTTAGAAGATTGTAAAAAGCAGGTAATAGTGGTTAGATGTGAGCAAGGCATAATGAGATGTGTATGAAGATGTCATCATGAAATGCATTATTTTGTTCACCGCCTAAATTTTAAATAAAGTATCGGAAGACTGAAAGAAAAATATAACACATCAAGAGTTCAGCGCTGGGAGCCCCCCACAGTGAGCTGGGAGCCCCCACGGTCCTCCCTGCTAAGCCTGAATGCTTCTCTGAGCTCTCACTCAGAAGCCTAACACTCCCTCCCTTCTAGCCAAAATCCTAAATGTGCCCTGCACTTTCTCAAGGCTGAAGAACTCCCCCTACCTCCCCTCTCCTCCCCACCATGTCCCCTCACCCCACCTCCCCTCCCCCACCTCCCCTCCCCATCACCTCTCCTCCCCCCACCTCCCCTTCCCCACCTCCCCTCCCCCCACTTCCCCACCACCTTCCCTCCCACACCTCCCCTACCCATCACCTTCCACAAACTCCCTCCCCTCCCCACCACCTCCCCTGTGGCTGTGAGGGAGGGCTGTGAGGACAGTCTGGGGTTCCATCGTGGATGTCCTCCACAATGCCCGCCTTGTGTCTGGAGTGGCATCCAGCCAGTGCAGGTTTCATGAACTTTCCCATTTCAGCAGCAAGCAGCCGGCACCCGGAAAGGAAAGGACTCTTCTGCTCGAATGTGTGTTTATATGTGTGTGTAGGGGGGGGCACACAGGGGTTGTGTACATGTTATGTGTACATTTGGTTTAGTGTGGGTATGTTTGTGAATGTGAAAGTTTGTGCATAAGTGTGAAATATGTGTTTATGAATGTGCATTTTTATTGGTGTGTGTATGTGTCTGGGTCTATTAGTAACTGTGTGAGGATGTATATGTACTGTATATGTATATTTGTGTGCTATGAGTGTGAGCACATGTGAACACGTGAGTGAGTTGTGGAGGAGTTTTGAGTGTGTATGCGTGTGAATGTGTATATGAATGTTTGTCTCCAAGAGTGTGTAATTGTGAGTGTTTTGTGTGTGTGCCTGTGTACATGTGTTGTGAATGTGAGTGTTGAGTGTGTGTGTATAAAATCTCTTGGTACGGGTGAGGATGAAATAGCTATAATAAGACACACAAAATGTGAAGAATGGTATCTAGCAAAAAAAAGAAAGTATTTAAAATTTACAATGTGTGTTAGCAAGATGGCCTGGCAAGTAAAAGCACTTTCCACACAAGCCTGGCAACCAGTTTGCACCTTGGAACCCACATAGAGGAGGGAAGCAAACTGACCCTGCAAAACTGTCCTCTGACCTACACATGTGGTGCTACACGCGCGCGCACACACATACACACACACACACACACACACACACACACAAATAATCATAATACAATAACAAAACTTTTCAGAATTACTGTTGTTGCCTGGGTGTGGTGAGCACGCCTTTCATCCCAGCCCTGGGGAGGCAGAGGCAGGGGAGTTCGAGGACAGCCTGGTCTACACAGTAAGCTCCAGGCTAGTCAGGACTGCATAAAGAAATCCTGTATCAACAAAATGAAACAACAATTACAATTGCCAGGGTTCTCACTAGCCGGGCAGCACACTGGGGCCTGGCCTGTGGGAGGCAGAGGCCAAGGGCTGGGCTTGGCCTGGTCTTTCTAGACATGTGTTGAACAATGAGCTAGTGAATGAATCTGCCACTTTGTCATCATTGACTGGATGGACCACAGCAGTTTCATGTTTCTGGTCCTGATTTTTTTAGTGCAAAGGTAGGAAAGGAAGAGCATTTGCTAATCCAGCAAACTCAGCCTTCGCTTTCTCTAAGTCCTCTTAGAGAAATAAGGCCAAATACATGAGAACTACAAATCCCAGAATCCCTTGCTAGATCCCACCAAAGAGAGTTGTGGAAGATGGGCAAGCAAGTGGGAAGAGAAGAGCAAGCTTGATATTTAGTAGTGGTTTTTGGAGTTTTCTGGAAATCCCTGGCTGTGGTCTACAGAGAGTTGCCATCTCCACCAGGGTGGTGTCTATAGCCTCCTGGCTCTAAACGCAATGTGATCAGCCATTCTGAGCCCTAGGACATGGGGCCTTGGTTTTCCTTCCCAGACACAGCTGTTTTGTGACCTTTTAATCCCTGTAGGAAGAACCTTATTGCTAAACACACCCAAGTGTTATCAGTCATCCTGACGGTACCACAACTAAACACCCTTTTATGGAGAAATGACAGATCTCTCCAGAAATCCACCATCAGACTTTTATGGACATCTAATGGTTACAATCAGTCATATGCCCACGGCAAACTCCAGCCTGTCCCAACACATTTAAAGTAGGCTTGACTTCTCTTGGAGTGAACATATTACTACCGTTGGAGATTTCATTTGGGCTGGCAGGATCCAGTAAGAAAAGCTGAACTGGCTATGGCTTCATGAGCAGGTTGAGACACCACTAAATCAAGAGTGTGGATGGTTTGAGGCATGCAGCTCTACCTTCTCCCAACCATTGGCATTCTTAGACCACACTAGAAAAACGGAAGGGTGGTCCAGTGGGCAGGACTGAAAACTACCCACAGTAGCAGCGGGTGGTGGCACACGCCTTTAATCCCAGCATTCGGAGGCAGAGGCAGGTGGATCTCTGTGAGTTTGAGGCCAGCCTGGTTTACAGATTGAGTTTCAGGACAGCCAGGGCCACAGAGAAACCCAGGCACAAGAAGAGGAAGAAGAAAACAATCCCAGGGCTGGAGAGATGGCTCAGCAGTTAAGAGCACTGGCTGCTCTTCCAGAGACCCACATGAAGGCTCACAACTGTCTATAACTCCAGTTCCAGGGGATGTGACACCCTCTTCTGGCCTCTGCAGACACCTCATCCATGTGGATGACAGACATGCATGCAGACATAATACACATAAACTAAAAATATCCCCCCCCCCAAACAAAAGGCGGGGGAAGAAAACAACTGTTTTTTCCATGGGATTTGCAGACATTTCTCTGAATGTACCTGGCGTATTAAGTCATGGAATAATGACTCTCAACATATTGTCATCTTCCCTTTTACAAGTGACAACACAGAGGTGCAAAGTCATCTAAGGCCACACACTTGAAGTGACAGAACTAAATGTGAACCCAGCTACCCAGGCGCTCAGAGCATGCTCAGAACCCCGATTCAGCTGCTTGCCACTATGGACCCCAATAAATCAAGAGCCACTAACATGAGAGACAGTATTATTCTTCACGTTTCTGTTTGCTTCCCGGTGTGGCTGTGACAAATGAATACCTCGTGACTTTAAACAGTGGAAGCTTACTCTGTCAGTTCTGCAGGTCAGAAGTCTCAAGTCACCAGGGATTGCGTTGCTTCCAGAAGCCCGGGGGACAGGTCTGTCCGCTTGCTTTTCTTCAGCGGCCATGTTCCGCTCACATTCCTTGGCTCATTGTCCCCTCCTGTCATGGCCAGCCATGTCTAATCTGTTCTCCTCACTCACCTCCTTTATAAAAGCTTTGTAAATACGTTGACTGTACCAGGTAATCTAAGAAAATCCATTTCCAGATTCTGCATTACTACTGCAAAGTCCTTTGGACCATGTTCCAGAGATCTGGACACCAGACTCTTTGTGGGTTGTTACTCAGATGGCCACAATGCTCTAAGGAGATCTCATCCCTGGAAAGGGTGGGAAAGGACCCAGGGACCAATAGAACTCCATCCACAGTGTGGATACGAGGGAGCTGTGCTGTGGGATGTTCTGTATGGCAAATGTGTTGCTCTGATTGGTCAATAAATAAAACACTAATTGGCCAGTGGCTAGACAGGAAGTATAGGCGCGACTAACAGAGAGGAGAAAAGAAAGAACAGGAAGGCAGAAGGAGTCACTGCCAGCCAGGACAAGCAGCATGTGAAGATGCCGGTAAGCCACGAGCCACGTGGCAAGGTATAGATTTATGGAAATGGATTAATTTAAGCTATAAGAACAGTTAGCAAGAAGCCTGCCACAGCCATACAGTTTGTAAGCAATATAAGTCTCTGTGTTTACTTGGTTGGGTCTGAGCGGCTGTGGGACTGGCAGGTGAGAGAGATTTATCCTGACCATGGGCCAGCCAGGAAAACTCTAGCTACAGAGCTGGATCATTTTTTAAAGGCCTAGGCCACCTGCTCTTAGTCCTTACCTACCTCCTCACACTGCGACTGTCCTGGATCTCTGTAGAAAGCAGGGGTGAGGTGCTTGGGGGAGGGGGACCACAGCTCCTCTCCAAAGCAGGGCTGTCCTGCTTGCCAGCCTCTTCCCAGGAGGGTTTGGTTTCCCACAGGAAAACAAACAGGACAGCTGCCCCCAAACAAAAGAACTAAGAGCGAATGAGATAGAGGGCCCGGTGGATGGGACGAAGGTGCTTACCACCATGCCTGACAAGCGGAGTTCAATCCCCAGAACCCACACAATGGAAGGACAGAAGGGAACTCCCTCCTACAAGCTGTCCTCCGGCCTTCATATGTGCACGGAGGCCTAAGTGCCCAGCATATGAGCATACAGAAATAAACAAAATGTAAAGTTGATCAATTAACTAACTACCAAGAAATAGGCTAAAACCCTGAAAACTTTAAAAAGGATCTCTGGGGAGTCCTCTTTCAGGCCGTAGGAAGTGGGGTGTGGCCCGGTGAGAGACGCCCACTTCAGAGTGTCCCCTGCGGTAGAGTGCTGTAGGGGTCTCGACTATCCCTGTGTTGAAGACTTGGTTCCAGGGTAGTTTGCCATAAAGATAGGAGTTGGCTGGACCCCCGTCCCGCTGTGCACGTGGTCATTAGAAGACAGCTTGGAACTGGGGAGATGGGGGGTTCGGTGTGTGGGGAGCTCAGAAGCCTGGCTCCTGGTTATCCTCCTCTGGAGAAGCTCCACCTTTGCTGATGTCATGCCCTGGCTCTCCTTCCCTGACTGTCTTCTGTACCAGCATCTCTGACACGAGACCCTGAGACTGTGAGTCAGGCTGGGCCAGAGAGGAGGAGCTGCTGGGAAGTGTGGCTTGAGCTCCCTGCCCCACTGTTTGCTGCCTCTCGGGAACAGTCATGGACAGTTAGTGACCACACAAGGGGGAACACATCGTGGAAATGCTGGCTTTGCTTTCTTGAGTTTGCTGGCTTGTGTCTGGTTTGTGGAGTACCAGGGGTGAACCCCAGACCTCACACATGCCAGGCAAGCATGTGGACTTCTGGTTTGTACATAGGAAATACACAGTGCCTCTCTTTCAACAGAGTCCTCTTCCAGTTCTCCAGTCCACACCACAGGCACAGTAAAGTGCTGTCTGGCATGACTCTCTTCCCGTCATGCTGTTGAGAGAGGTGCCCCTCTCCAAGAGGCATCACAGAGTCTCTGGCCTGCCGGGAAGTTTCTGCCTCACAGCCTGAAGGAGCACAACTCTGTCAAACACAATTTCAAGTCTGTGGCTTGTCCAGAAGCTGCCAGCTGCAGAGGGTTTGTTTACCTAGCAACCCTCTCCTCTCTTGACAACAGCAGCCTGGAGCCAAGCTCCAGGGTGACAGGTCTGGGCGGTGATTTGCCACAGTGGTTTTTGCCCCATTCCCAGGACTGCCATCTGTCCCCCATGAGCCTACGCTGAGCTGATCGACAGACCATGCCTCGCCCACCAGGGCCTCCTACGGAGCAGCCCTCCCCTCCTCCCTAAGGACTTTGTCCAGGCCCAGCAAGGGCCCAGGGGTAGCAGCCCTGTCCTTGGGAGCCACAGTGAGCAGGAGAAAGAGAGGGTTAAAGAGGCAGAAGTAGGGTCCTGGCTTGGGCCTGAGAGGCAGCGCTGGAGCCCATTTCTGCCACAGCCAGAGCAAGAAATTTCCTCCCCTGGAGGCCACAGCCAGGAGGACCTATGCCCAGTTTACCTTTCTGAGACAAAGCTCACCCTCCCAGCAGGTGAGCACAAGAGAGACCTAAAGATGATGGAGAGCAATCTTGACATTCAACAGATGAGAAAACTGAGACCCACGATGCCCTGTAACTTGCATCAGGCAGTGGTGGGACACACACACACACACACACACACACACACACACACACACACACACACACACATGGGTGACCTATCTGGGACTTTCCCACCCTCACAAGAATGCCCACTGACCTGAGAACACACCTGCATACCAATACTGGCTCTAGAGATGTCTAGAGCTGTCTCGGTGATTATTACAGCCACCACCTTAGCTGACTATGGCCAAGTACCCACCACACTAGCTTCTCAGGAGCTCCATCCCCAGTCACAGTCCATACTGGGCCTGTGAGGCTCTGTAACTTGCCCAAGTCATTTCAGCTGGGCAGAGGAAAAGGCAGAATTTGTATCCAGGTCCACTGACTGTTCACCCATGCTCTTAACCATGTGGGACTCACCCCTCCTTAGACAGGACCTATTTCTGTTCCACCATTTCTATGTTCCCTTGCTGGAACCTGGGCCTCAGTAGTGACAGGTGCCTTCCTAGGAGGAGCCAAGTAGCCCCCTACACTGTTGTACAGTATCAGCTCACATGTGTGTGGGAGAAGCCATTGATCAACACAGAATCAGCACAAATCCTTTGAGATTATCTGATCCTAAACAGGTGGCATGGGGGTGTAACTGGCTTTTCCTTTGGGCCACCAGCTCACAAAAATCACACACAGACTTGTGATTAATTATGAAAGCATGGCCTTAGCTTAGGCTTGTTTCTAACTAGTTCTTATAACTTAAATTAACCCATATCTTTTAATCTATGTTCTTTTACATGGCTCGTTACCTCTGCTCTGTACTGCCCATCCTGCTTCCTCTGTGTCTGGCTGGTGGCTCCACTTTTCTTCCCCGAGTCCTCTCTGTCCCCAGAAGTCCTTCCTGCCTAGCTAATGGCCGTTCAGCTCTTTATTAAAGCACATTGTGACAAGTCACAGTGACACATCTTCACACCGTGTAAAGGAATATTCTACAACAGGGGGACATGCGGGAGGGCTGGTGTGGAGCTCGGGGCCAGGGACAGGAGGGAGGCTCGTTGCTATGTGTAGTTGGTATCCTCTCTGTCTGGTGCCATGTGCTTCTCTTGCGGTTTCAAAAATGAACATGTTCTCTACAAATGGCCAGGCATGGTGACAATCCTGGGGCTTAGGAGGCTGAGGGGCCAGCCTGGGCTATGAATTCAAGGCCAGGTTAGATTGCAGACTGAGACCTTGGCTCAAAAACCCAGCCAAACCGGGCCAGTAAGATGGCTCAGTGGTTAAAACATTCACTACAGGCCTATAGAACTCAGTTTCATTTCCAGGACCCACAGGGAAGAGGGAGAGAAGGTATATATCCATACACACACCACCTCTGTGTGTGTGTGTGTGTGTGTGTGTGTAGCACTTTATGATAATAAATAACCTGTCACCACCACCACCGTGGAGCAGTACACGGGGTGTTCAGATATCCCACACTCTCTTTGATTGGCCTGAGCATGGAAGACATGGTCACCATCACCTTGCATCACCCACCCTCCATTGCAGCACACCCATCACCAGCTCAGGAGTACGTTTGTGCATCTGCCCCTGCACTCTTCTCCTCAGCACGCGTAGCAAGAACAAGGAGACCTGGGTCTGTCCCCAGAACCTAGCACAGCGCCCAACGCAAAAGAGCACCCAAGACACCTTCGGCATGAGGAAGTGACAGATCTGTAGGCTGTCGGAGTAGGATCGATGGCCTGCCTTACAGACGACCCAGAGTGAATGGAGACATCCGTGGTGCCTGCACAACTCTTATGGACGGAAGCTACATGTCTCACACGCTGCCTTACCCTGGAGCCTGAGAGACGAGGGTTGGGCAGGTGACAGCACCAAATCGTGATCCATGATGAATGACTATAAAAGGGAGGGGCCTCCGAGGGTCACATCCAGCCTAAATGAACGTAGACGTAAGAAGGGGGCTTCATGCCTCTCAGCTTCTCTGGGAAACAAATAATGCTGCATCTCCCCCTCGTGATTATAAGCCGCACTGTAGGCTCTCCTAAACACACACCATGTCCTACAAGAACAGCGACCCACAAGTGTGTTCAGAGCCTTGCAGACTCCGCCCACCACACACACATACACACCTTAGGGCTCACGGAAACACAGTGTGAGTCGCTCTGCCCCACTGGCCAGCAGGGTTTGGAAAAAATGCCTTTTTTTTTTGTTTGCTTGCCTGTTTTGAGACTGGATCTTACTACATAGCCCTGGCTGGTCTAGAACTCTGTTTAGACCAGGCTGCCTTCAATGGTGCGGCAATCCCCCTGCCTCTGCCTTTCAAGTGTTTGGTTTATAGGCGAGTGCCACTTTGCCTGGCTAGAAAGTTTGCCTTTTGACCTTGTTGGCTCAAGGGTTATGGTGTCTGGCAGGAGATGAACCTGTCCGTATTCCAGGCATTCCAGAACGTTTCAAGGTGAGCCAGACTCTTCTGCTGAGTTCTCTCAGGCTCCCTCCCACCCTCTCAAGCTGGTTCTGAGGAAGTCTGATAGCCCTGTACCCTCTCTGTCTTTCGGATTAGAAGTTCAACGTCATCCTATTCCTTCAGAGCAGATCCACGGCAACTGGCCTGAAACTCCCTGCCCATCTGAGTTCGATGCGATTGCCCAGCCTTTCTCCTGGGACCGCCACTCTGGCCTTGACGTGTGCCCTTCATTTTTGCTTACCCCTTCCCAGCATTCCATCCCCGGTATGTCCATGCCCAGAAGAATGTTCCAAGTCTTTCCTGGAAGGCTGAAGGGCTTGGAGGTGAGCCACAGGTTGGCAGGAAGCTGCCCTGTGGGTCATTACCAGCCACTGTCCCCATGGATGTCCGTCAGTCCCTCTCCTTTCCATGTTTCATGTAGTGGACTCCCCGGCGAGTCCCCACTGGGTTGGATTTCCCCTCATTGTCTCTTTCCAGAAGTTCTTTGTTCTCCCAATTCAGTTACTCAGCTGTGGTCTGTCGCGGATACTCAATAGAGGCCAAGTCACCAAACCAATGGTCAAAGTTAGGAAGAAACAAACTATTTTCTGCTTATGCTCTGGTAAGCTAGTCTCACATCTGGCTTCCTGAGGGTACAGAGACCCAGGCAGGGCCAGGTCCTGTTGCCCAGGCCAGCACTCAGGAAGGAGGGCTCTGGTTTCCAAGGCACAGGGTTGAAGCCTGTAAACAGCCTCATGGGCAAAAGAGCAGGAAGACGAGGCACGTGGTCTCTACCCTTATGTGTAGGACCAAGACAGTCCAGAGGTGAGTGGCAGATGCCCGAGCATGTGAGAGACATTGTCTAGGGCACATGTGAATGGCTTGGTGATGCCCTTTCGCTGGGATGGGTGGATGGATGCTGGGGAACATTTCAAACCTGAGGGAACCAGAAAAGTTTTCCATTGCTCAAGCCTCTTTCAAGTAAAGTGACAACATGCCCAGCTCAGGAAAACGTCCTAGCAGGGATAGTGCAGTGCTTTTCACTTCCTCAGGCCACGACCTCTACACATCAGCTGCTTATTTCTAGCAATAACCCCAGGTGAGGGGCTGCAGGTGTGGTCCAGTGGTCGAACACTGGTCTAACATGAGGTGGGGACCTGGGTTTGATCCCAAGCAGTGCAAAAAAAACAAGACCAAACAGCAACAACAACAAAACTCCAAGAACTTAGTATTCTTGTTCCAATTTCCAAAGTCACTGAGTAACCTGCCCAAAAAGCCGTAGGTTGGCACTCTTGGATTCAAACTCGGCAGTGTCCTTCTTCCTGTGGCTCCGTGCCTCTCGGGATGAAGGAGACAAAAGGAGGCTGTGCAATGAGTTGTCCATGACAAGTGATAGAAAGGCAGATGTCGGTGTGCCTCAGAAGCCAGAGGGGACGCCTCCGGTCTGTCTTTCCTCACCGTCCTCTGTGGGCAGGTTTCTTCCCACCTCCCACGCGTCACCGGAAACCTGGCTTCTGACAGCTCCAAAGCTACTTTAAACCTCCATGAAAAACAAACTCCCTCTCTGTGTGCTTCCTAGAGAAGCTATTCCCAGAAGAGGATGCTGGGTGTCTTGCTGGCTAGTGCTCACTCCTAGGCAGCCTATGGTGGGAAGGGGAGAAATCTTCAAGGTGGTGGGTTCCGTTCAGATTCTTTCAAGGGTGGTGGGAGGTGGCAGCTCCTGAAGTGATGAGTAACTACCCTTCGTGGGTGCTCAGGTCCTCACAGCTACAGGCTAACTGGAAGTGAGAAGGAGCTCCACAGGTCCAGGTCTCCCAGAACACTGGGAGATGATGCAGTTGGGAGGGGGCAGGACCTAGGTTTCTCTGAAGGGACCCGATGGTGGGTGAAGTCAGAGAGGACACTAGCCCGACTAAGGTCAGGCTGAGGACGGGTGAGTGTGAGGGACTTCCAGGTTGAATGAGGCTCCAAAGGGGGTCGTCACCTTGCTCTGCTTGCTAGAATGATGGTTGGGCAAGGCGGCCCATAGCACCACACAGTGCTGGGGAGGCTGCACTCGGACCATTTGAGGTCAAGATGAGCAGTGGACACATAGCAAGCTTTAGGCCAGCCTGGGCTACATGAGACCCTATTTTTAAAAAGATCTAAAAGTAATATAGAAATAAATAAGTGTGTCAGTATCTATAAAACTTCAGGATATCTGCTGGAAATTAATCTTAATACTATGATGTTATATTTAAATGCTGAAAATAGCATATTATTTATTGTTTCTCATGGGTTGTAGTATCTGGACTGGGGTCGGCTGGTCGGGTTGATGGCAGCAGCTGGGAGTTTATCCTGGGACTGCCGACCCCCAGGGCACAAGCAGGTGCAGCCTGCTGAAGGCTAACACCACGAAGACTTCCAAGGCATGTCTTTGCATCACTGTGCAGCCTGTCCATGTGGTTCCCTCCACTTGGAGGCTTTGGAAACCCAGCCTTCTCCCCACTGGCTCGGGCTCTGAAGGTACGTGTGCAGAGAGGTGAACCGAAGCCATTTTACCTGCTGCGATTTGTCACAGAAGTCACCCAAAACCTCTGCAGCATAGCACATGATTGATAGAGGCAATTTCCCAGGCTCGCCCAGGCTCAGAGATGCTCCAGTTTGGATGTGAATGTCTCCTGTGTGTTAGAGACGGGTTCTCAGGCCTCAAGTCTCCGTGGGACACGCCCCTGAAAGGATGGGACCTGGTCCTTTACCTTCATGCTTTTGTTGTTGCTTTGGTCCATGTCTGTCTTTTATATAAGCCTTTATTTCAAATACTATGGCCAGAGCCCTGGGGTAGGGATGGGGTCTGGTCATACGAACACCCCAAAGCCCGTCCTTCCCTCAGGCAAGCCCCGGTTCCAGTGTGTGTATCTTGGCCCTCAGGTCTGCTGTTGACAGCAGCAGGAAGGCACATCAGCAGGTGCACTGTGGGCGGGGCCAGGTCTCTGTCCACACCCTGGTTGGGGTTGGCTTGGGAGTGGCACCTGTACAGGTATTTGACCACCTGGGGCTTCTGCCTGGCTTAGTAACTGCAGAGTCAGCAGAACAGGTGTGGATGGTGGGTGTGGGGGGGTGGGGGAGAGGTGGGGGGGAGGGAGGTCCAGGCCCAGAGCCTGATTGATGGGAAGCACAGAGGCACAGGCTGGGAATGCAAGCCTTGACCTCACTGCACTTGCGCAGGTGGATGCACACCAGGAAGTGTGTCTTGAAGGCCTTGACACATTACTCACACAGAAAAACTGTGCCCCTTGGTGTTGTGAAATAGAATATTTGTTTAACTATGTAAAGGTGTGTTGCATTTGTTGATGCTGCATCTGTTCAGCTATGTAAAGATGTGTTGCTGTTTCACCTTGCCTGTCTAAGGCACCTGATTGGTCTAATAAAAAGGCTGAACAGCCAATAGTTAGGAGAGGAGGGATAGGCAGGGCTGGTGGGCAGAGAGAAAAGGGGAGTCAGACAGACAGCGGGGTGGGGGTGGGGGCGGGCAGCCAACCAGACATGGAAGAAGCAGGAAAGTAGTATGGATAGTATGTAGATGAGGTAAATGAGCCTTGGGGCAGCACATAGATGAATAGAAATGGGTAATTTGAGTAAAAGAAAAAAACCAACTAGCTAGAAACAAGCCTAAGCTAAGGCCAAGCATTCATAATAAATAATAAGTCTCTGTGTCATGATTTGGGGGCTGGGGGTCCAAGAAAGCTTGCTACACCCTGATGCCACGTCTTCCAGTGCACGGCCAGGTATCAGCCAGGTTAGTGTAGTAGTCACACCCCAGACACTGGTTAGTGTAGTAGTCACACCCCGGACACAGGTTAGTGTAGTATTCACACCCCGGACACAGGTTAGTGTAGTATTCACACCCCGGACACAGGTTAGTGTAGTATTCACACCCCGGACACTGGTTAGTGTAGTATTCACACCCCGGACACTGGTTAGTGTAGTAGTCACACCCCAGACACTGGTTAGTGTAGTATTCACACCCCGGACACTGGTTAGTGTAGTAGTCACACCCCGGACACTGGTTAGTGTAGTAGTCACACCCCGGACACTGGTTAGTGTAGTAGTCACAACCCGGACTCAGGTGTGGCTCCAGTCCTGCGTGCTTGGTTACAAGGTACTTTTATTTTTTAATTTCCATGTTTAGAATTTTTGCACATGAAGAGGGGCCTGTTCAAGTGCCACTGTTCATGTGTGGAGGTCAGAGGACAGCTTGTAGGAGTTGATTCTCTCCAGGGGGATTCTGGGAATCACCCGGATCATCGGGCTTGGTGCCAGGCACCTTTAGCTCCCGAACCAGCTCCCTCCTGTGGTACTTTCTCTTTCCCCTTTGTTTTCAGACCACATAGTGAGCAATTTTCTGTGCCACACGTTCATCATCATCACTACATGGTACCCCTACCCAAGGCCCGGAAACAACAGGTCTGTGTCTAAAACGATGAATCCAAAACAAACCTTTTCTTTTTATAAGCTAATACCTCAGGTATTTTGTTTTAGTGATGGAAAGCATATTAACACAAAGGGAACGTTGGACCATTCCGCAGCTGTCCAAAGAAGAGCATCAACACTGCACAGGGGGAGCGTGCAGGATGGATGTGTCCTGGTGTGGCCAACTTTGGAGAGCATGTCCACCCACAACTCCCCAACAGGGCCATGATCCAGAAGCAAGAAAGGAACCAGAGTGGCTGGGCTCCCAGGGTGTGGTTCTCTGCTGCTGTGATTCACACAGAAGGGTAAGTGAAGCGGAGAGCCACAGTACCTCTCTTACACCGCCCTCTCCGCAGCACACCGTTAGCTTTCCAGATCCTTCTCCAAGCACTTACAAACACGTGTTTGAGTGCGACTAGGCGGGACATTTTTCTACTTACCCTCCAGGCCCACACTCACCCCAGCCACCCTGTGCCCAGGGAGGCTGCCTGCACCAGCTCGGCTCCTTTGCAATCTGGCCTCCAGGCTGGGCTGGCAAATGGAGAGCGCTATGAAGTGGTGGGAAGGAGGCGGGGGGGGGGGGGGGGGGGGGGGGGGGGGGGGCGGGTTCTTAGAGTCCTCTCCTCTTTGCTGGCTTCTCAGGTGAGTGACTGTGGCCTCTACTGAGAGGTTCAACACCCAGGAGCTGCCCCTCTGCATGGCGCTCCCTGCCCCTGGGTTCTAGCATGTGACGGGGGAGCCTCACGGGTACTACACTGTACCTGTGTGTTTCCTATAATCCAGCCCAGGCTGAAAATAGTCCTTGTATTAAACTTTCCTCAAATTGGTCAGTGTCCCCCAGCACTGTGTCCACCTCTACCCCTGGGGATAACGTGTACCCACAGGTTTTTGTTTGTTTTCTTCATGGGTCCGGGGATTGCACACAAGGCCATACACATGGTGGACAAATGCTCTACCAGTTTGTCCACACTTCTAAAGAGGACTGTGCCACGCATGCATTTCCATTGTTTCATGTGTGTCTTTCCACATCAGCAAATACAAGATCCAACTTGTTCCTTTTAACCTTTGCTTGTACCTACTAGAAAGCATGTGTCTCAGCTTGTGTGACCTTCCCCTAGTGACGGATGTATAGGTGGTTGCCAACATGTGCCCCTGTGTAAACACTGACACCATGAACACACACACATATATGTATATACATGCACATATACATATACATCATATACATATACATATACATATGTGTGTATCTATACATATATATGTGCGAGTCTATCTGAGCTGGCTTCGCTGGGACAAATACCTAACCAAACCCGAAGGCTGAAGGGTGCTTTTGTAGCCACAGCTCCCTGGGTTTAAATCCTCTCTTCTCACTGGGCATGGCGGTGCACACACACGTAACTCCAGCACTCGGGAGGTGGGCGTAGGAGGATCCAGAGATGACGTCATCCTCAGCTACATAGTGAATCTGAAGCCAGCCTGGTCTACACGAGACCCTGCCTTTAAACAAATAAATCTTGTCTCCTCTACTGAATGGCCATAGAACGTGGTTTTACCCCCACACCTGCCCACATCATGTGTCCAGCTGTGACAGTACCTTCTCTAGAGCGCTTGAGTGGAGCCGTCAAAGAGCCAAACGTGTAAGCATGTAAGCATGTACACCCTCTGGCACTGCGTCCACGTGTACCCCTGGATATAATGTACACACAAGTTTTTGTTTGTTTTCTTCGTGGTGCTAGGGATTGAACACAAGGCCATGCACCCTCTCAGTTTCAGTTTCTCTACCTGTAGGATTGAGATGTCACTTCCCTGCTGGAGAGGTTCTGACTGGAGTTGCCTAAGGTTGTAAAGCTGAAATGAAGAAACCTGAGCAAAGCCCTTAGCACCACGCCTTGGGGTCCATAAGCAGCAGTAGCTTTTTACCAAAACTGCTCATCATCTCTACATGCTTCATGTTTTATTACAGGTATTAAGATCACTATAACCGTTATAGAAGTTATATTTTATGTTGATTGTGGTTCTTAACAACTGAAATTATTTGCTCAGAGTAATCTAGGTATAAGATTTCACTTAAATGGACCCTGTAGGTATAGAAATGTACATAGAAACACCACTTATTAATTTGTTCCTTGTTGTTTTCTATTGGGGAAAGTAACAAGCTCTTTCCTCTGCTGTAACGTGTGTTTGGGGGCTTGTGGGTGAATGGATCTGTTGGTGGTGGGCTTTTTGATTTGGGTTGGTTTTGGTTTTTTGAGACAGGGTTTCCCTCTGTATCCCTGGCTGTCCTGGAACTGGCTCCATAGACCAGGCTGGCCTCGAACTCAGAGATCTACCTGCCTCTGCCTCCTGAGTGCTGGGATTAAAAGTGTGAGGCCTGACACCAGGCCTTTATTTTTATTTATGTGAATGTCTATGTCTATGAAAGTCTATGCAAGTGTGCGCCAGTGCCCGTACACAGAGCAGAAAAGGGTGTCGGATACCCGGAGCTGGAGTTATGGATGGTTGCGAGCTGCCCAATATGGGTGCAACCAAACCCAAGCCCACCGAAGGGCAGAAAACATTCTTCACTGCTAAGCCGTTCTTCACCTCATTTTGAACTTTCAAAAACATATTTATTTATTCTCTGTGTGTGTGCACACAACCTACAAACATTCATGCCACAGTAGATGTAGAGATCAGAGGACATCTAATGGAAGTCAGTTCTCTCCTTCTATCATGTGGGTCAAGGGGATTGAACTCAGGTCATCAGGCTTGGTGGCAAGTGCCTTAACCCACCGAGCCATATTGCTGGCCCCAGGATGGGTAGTTTTTGGTGATTCTTTCTTTTCTTTTTCTTTCTTTCTTTTTTTTTTTTTTTTCTATTTTTGGTTTTCTGGGACAAGGTTTTCTGTGTAATCCTGGCTGTCCTGAAACTCACTTTGTAGACCAGGCTGGCCTCAAACTCGGAGATTCACCTGCCTCTGCCTCTGCTGGGATTAAAGGTGTGTGCCATGATTATTTCTATAAAGATGAACATTTGTAGTTTTCGCTTTCCTTTATCTGGCTGTCTTTGCCAACACATATATTTGCTCCTCCTCAACCCTGTGAGTACTGGCCAAGGACACAAGGGGAAGAAGCCTGTCTAGGGTCCTTGAACCCTGGAAACTGTACATACTGGGTTGGAACTAATGTCATGGGGTTGTGTGGGATGCCTTGTGAACCAGGTGAAGCATTTGTCGGGGCTTTAAATGAACTAGAGAGGGGATTATTTCTGTAAGAAAGAAGCCTGTATTTCTTAGAACCGATGACTCCAACAGGAACCTTCTAGTTTGGGGGTGGGGGGTTAGATGGGTGGGTGGGTGGTTTGGGTTTTTTTTTTTTTCTTGTTTGGTTTTTGTTTCCAAGACAGGGTTTCTCTGCATAGCCCTGGCTGTCCTGGAACCCACTCTGTAGACCAGGCTGGCCTCGAACTCAAAGATCCACCTGCCTTTGTCTCCTGAGTGCTGGGATTAAAGACATGCACCACCACCACCCGGCAAGACCTATTAGTTTTAACCACAGCTGTGGTTATAAATCCAGAGAGCTGCAAACATATTGCTTAACACTGTCTGTCAGTACCCAGGCTGTCTGCAAACCTTTTCATAGAACTTGAATCTGTTTAGGCCAGCTTCCCAGCCCAGGGTTCTGTCCAGACAACGTTCACCAGGAAGCAGCAGGCATGAGAATGTAGTGCACTGCCCACTAGGGTAAAAGCCACTGGGACAGATGTCTCACCACGTGGACTATGGAGTAGAGCAAGGCAAGGGGCGGGGTACTGTCCACCCCACCTTGTCCCTGGCACACAGGGATGCCTGCTCTGCAAGGCTGTTTGCCCTGAGAAACTGGGGCCAGGCCAAGGGATACTCAGACCAGCGCAAACAGGTAACAGGATCCTGCCGCTCAGCCCTCCGGTGGTGGAAGCCGCTTTCCTCCTAGTTGGTTCTGGTAGCCCCTAAGCTCTGGTGTGCATTAGCCCATCTGTCTAGGAGTGTAGGAAGGGAGAGGGGCAGATTCCCAGGCCCATACTCAAAATTCTGAGACCGTGGAAGAAACTCCTTATCAGAGAAGTGACAGTTGATTCAGATCACAAGCTAGTGACCAGATCCCTCAAACTGATGCCATTAAAATACAACTATTAGAGGTCAGGCAAGATAAACCCACAACGCAACAGTGTAAGTCACTGAGAGGTACCCAACCGCTTTCTGATGGGATTGGTGCCCACTCCACAGGAGGAAATTCACGTCTGCTGGCACTGTAAACCCTGTCAGAAGTCTGTGGCTGGGGAGATCATAGGCTTTAGTGGGGAAGCTGCTGTTATTCTGCTAGACGGACGCACACCTTGTAAAGAACTCTGTTTATGCCCACAGACTATTGCTGCTGTCTGCTTTGGTCAGAGAGATTTCTCTTCACAGTGGTCAGCCGTGACAGCAAAGCTCACAACTGCACAGAGCACTTCTGAGAGTAAACAGCTGTTGGCTGTCCAGCGTGAATGCGGCATTCGCATCATCCCCTCCAAGGCTTAAGTCCCATCTCAGGAGAAAGGATGCAAGAGGCAGAGGAGGTGAGAAGAGGTGTGGATCGCTGATCTCCAGACATGGCATGGCTCGTGTACTCTCAGACTCACGGCCGTGACAACCTGCACGAGATCTCCACGAGACTGGGTCCACCAACACTCTGCAAAGGGAGGGAGGAGGGGTTCATGGGACCCACCACTCCTGAGGGATTTATATACAGTTGAAGGTTGACGGGACAGGGAGAAATGCTCTCCTCAGTAGTGTAAAAGCCACTGGTCAAGTGTCCATTGTTGCTTTTGTAAACAACCCTAGTGAAACACATACACACAACCACACATGCACACATGCACACACACACACACACACACACACACACACAACCTAAGCCATGCCCAAACAGCCTTGGATCTGCAGCCCAGCTGAGCTTCCCCAGCTGCAGTTGGTGGCACCATCGTCCTGATGTCTGGTTTCCTGTCTCCATGCTCCTGTGTTGTCCCCACTGGAATGGAGCTGCCTCGAGAGCAGGACAGCCGTGTCCTCTGCAGCCTGGAGCGCCTGGCATGATGCGCGGCACACTGACATTATTTTGTCCCCATAACTAATACTGGTGAATATGATATTTTTTAATGAGAAGTGAAGCTTGGACACACAGGGACTGCTTAGCAGGTACAAGGTCCTGGGTCTGAGCCCAAGTACCGCAAGCAATACCAAGAAACAGCAGGTGTTGGTGAGGTGTGGAGCAACTGGGGCCATATGCTTTGCTCCTGGGATTAAATAGTTCAATTGCTTTGGAAAACAGTGTGGCAAGTCTTCAAAACATTAAATGTAGAGTTACCACATGACACCCAGCAGTTCCCCCTAAATGTAGACCATGATGAATGAAATTGGTATTTCAAGCAAAAATTTGCACACAAAACACAGCAGCGTGTAAAAGCCTTCACCACTCAAGCCTGACAACCTGAGTCCAATCCCTAGAACTCACCGTGGAAGGAGAGAACCGACTCCTGAACGTTGTCTCTGACCTCTGACCTCTGACCTCCACACATGCACACATGCCCTCACCTGCACTCACACACATATATCACACACCAATAAATAAATATATAATAAAAATTTAATAAATACACAAAATAAATTCATATGTCTTTTTTTTAAATTTCCTAACAGCATTATTCATAATAGCCAAAAGATTAAACAAACAAAATGTCCATCAAGGCTGAATGGACAAATGTAATGTGGTAAACATAGCACTCAGTCATGAAAAGGGATGAGGTGTGAATCCATGCCACGTCAGAGACTGTGGTAAGTGAAAGAAGCCGTATGTTGTTTGATTTAAAAAAAA
>CABHPQ010164853.1:41382-67188 GCA_902168405.1 Peromyscus aztecus | reverse complement strand
GGAGTGTGAGTGTGAGGAGCGGGAGTGTGAGTGTGAGGAGCAGGAGTTTGAGTGTGAGGAGCAGGAGTGTGAGTGTGAGGAGTAGGAGTGTGAGGAGCAGGAGTGTGAGGAGCAGGAGTGTGAGTGTGAGGAGCAGGAGTGTGAGTGTGAGGAGCAGGAGTGTGAGGAGCAGGAGTGTGAGGCGGTGGGAGTGTCAGGCAGCCAGCCATATTGCTTCCAGTCTCAGGCACCAAAGAACAAGCAGGAAGTAGGACCGGGTTACCTCAAGACCCCACCCTAGTGACCCACTTCCACCAGTGAGGCTCTGCCTCTTCAAGGTCCCCCCAACCTCCAAAACAGCCCTCCCAGGGGGATCAAGTGCTCAGACACGTGGGCCCACAGGGACTATTTTACATTCATACCATGAATCGCCCTGAACCTTCGCACGCCTAAGTCGGAGGAAATCACAGAGAGTTGAATCAAGAGACATCCCTACAATAGCAGCTGGAAATTCAATAGCCGACTTCTAATAGCGGGCGAAGCCACCAGACAGAGGATCCACTGGGGAACAGTACTTGAAAAGTGAGTGAGACCAATTGTGCTGAAGAGGTACCAAACCCTCAACAGTGCCAATGATGGTTTTCTCAAGTGGATGTGAAATAGTTGAGGACAGACATTTGTTAGGCTACAACATCTTAACTATAAAAGGATTAAAATCATAGAAAGTATATTTTCTGGTCACAATTTAACAGTGTAAGGGAGACAGAATTAGACAACACATTCTTCATGAATCAAAGCTGGGGAAAATCACAATGGAGATGAAGGTCTTGAGACAAATGAAAACAAAAGACTATTTATTGCATCCAAACTCGTGGATACAATAAAAGTGGCGCCAAGAGAGACATTTCACACCAGAGACTGAAATTAAGATTTCAAGTCACCAGAAGAAACTAGAAAAAGCAAAAATTCAACCTAAAGCTAGCAGGAGGAAGGAGATAAATAAATAGGCACAAGAGGGGAAGATGTTAAGCGTTTGAGGAAGAAATTGGCAAAGCTTTAACTAGACTAAGAAATCAGAGGAGTGCAGCCAGTGTTGTGGGAGTGGGATGATAAATAAAAGGGTTCTAAGAATAACTGGACCCAAATTAGTTGACCTAGATGAAGTGATAAATTTCTAGAAACTCAACCAAAACCAACTTGTAAAATAAAATAAAATACAAGCAGATCCATAGCCAACCTGGGAACTCAATCAGCGATCAGAACCTCCAAGCGCTAGAAAGTCTCAAGCCGCTGTCTTTATTGAGTGTTCTGCTGGACACTGAGGATAAACACTCCAGGAGAGGTGGTGCAAGTGTGCGATCCCAGCTCTCAGCAGGGCTGGACAGGATGGTCTGGAGTTCATTTGCATCTGGGTCATCCAAGCCTGTCCTTTTGCACATGTATGGAGAGTTCATTATATAGGCGTGATTGACATTGTCATTGGTGACCAACTGTACTTCCAGCCTCTTCCTCCTGGAGGGTCACCATGGACTTTAAATTCAGTCTTTTAATCCCACCTTCTTTCTAGCCACCAGTCCCCAGTATGAAGCTGTTGAACGGTCACTAGCACTCATTCGTGTACAAATGACGTTTGCCATTCACAAGATCTGAAGGATGTCAGGGGCCCTCAAGTTGAGAACAAAGATGAAGATTGATGGTAAATGGCCATTGTCAACTTGTGAGATTTAGAATAACCATGGCAACTGAACCCTTCCTTCCTTAAGTTGCTTCGGCCAAGTACTTTTTGTTGGGATAAAATGCCCTAACGAAAGCAGCCTGAGGGAGCAATGGTTGACTGTGGTGCACAGTCAAGGGTACAGCCCATCGTGATGGAGAGGTCAAGCCATCCAGTCGCACTGTGTCAACGTCAAGAAGCGAAGATGAACGCAATGCCAAGGCTCAGTCCACTTTCTCCATTTGATACAGTCCAGGGTCCTCCCCAGGGAACGATGCCATCCACAGTGGAGTTGGGTCTTCATAGGCCCTCACGGGAGATTCTGTCAAGTTAACTAACACTAATCACAATAACCAAGGGAAAACACTATTAATCCCACTGATCAAGAATAAAGATCACTACCATAGTTGAAAGCTAAATTTGAAACAAGCTTTGATTAAATACTGACCAGGTGGATGGGCTCTGGCCAGGTTCCTGGGAAATGGTCCAGAAATCACAGTTTGCATTGACTTAAGAAGGAAAACCCATAATTCATTGCATTTCCCATCAGGTCCAATCAGGGGAAGCATACATCCTGAAGTACCTCCTCTATCCTGTGAACCTCCTGCCCACATGTGATCAAGCACATTGGTGCAGATGAGTCAAACAAACTTATTTGAGGGAGTGGAAAACATGTGGCTTGTCATCTCCCATAAACAACAGCCTCCAGCATTTCAGGAACTATTTGTCCTTGGGCAAGGGGCTTGCAGATCAGAGACATTTTTGTTTCACGAATCTCTAGGGCACAGTAATTAAAACTTAAGATGTCACTTTGGCTCTCACAATCTAAACGCTCACTTTGCCCTCTTGTAGTTCACTTCAGAGATGACTAGATCTGGAAGCCATTCAGCTAAACAACTGATGCCTCACCTTTAGGTCAGATTTCTGCTAGCTGTATATATAGATATGTTATTCATTTAAAGAATGTTTATCTGAAGTCAGTATCAGACTGACCACTCCTAACTTTGGTCATCTCTCTCTCCTCCAAGGTTGAAGACACAGATTGGAGAACATAAGATATAAGATTTGCAGAGGCGCCTTCGTCAGATTGCCAACCACACTCCTCAGTGTTCTGTTCTGGACCATTGGACTGTCATATCTACACGTCTCTAGTCTCTAATCCTTCCTGAATCTAAATCTCATCCCCCCACTTCCTTACCTAGGGATAAAAGAGGCTTAAAATGCTGGCTGAGCGAAGATGGTCTTTTGCTGGTGATGGATTTCCATTTTCTTTGGTTTGCTGGCTCTTCAAATAGCTTCCCCTGTACTTGACACTGGCTTTTCTCAGCAGTGAGAAGACAAACATAGTTGAACATGGCTTCAGTTACAATGTCACTTAGCTTAAGCCCTTCAGGATATTTTCAAAAGAACAAAGTCTGCCCATTATCATGGCTAGTACCCCATTTTCTCAATACTGAATACACCTAGTGAGTTGACTTTTGCTCAGCGGGAGATCTGACAGATTCTCTCCACTGAGGCCCTTCATCAGCCCACACAAGCAGCTAAGGTCTACTCATACCGAAACTATTTCCAGTTTTACTTCCCTTCTAAAAATGTGTATGTATGCTTGCCTGCATGTATTTTTGTGTATCACCATGCACATGGTACCTATGAAAACAAGAGAGTGTCGGGTCCCTTGGAACTCAAGTTATAGACAGTTGTTAACCACCTTGTGTTGTTAGCCCCTGCAAGAGTATTCAGTGCTTTTAGCCATTAGACCGTCTCTCCAGCTCCCCCCACAACACACCTTTATCCTTTTAGCATCTGTAATAATTTCCTCTCCTGATGGAAAACTTCACTCTACAATAATACAACCTCACTGATTCTCATGTTTCCCTCTGATTATCTAAATCTGGGTAAGACCCAGGATTCTAGGGGACAGAGTAATTGAAAGAGGGACAGGCAGAAGCAGAGTATCTACATTGGTCACCTGACCTTTAAAAAATTATTTATTGTTCTCTCATACAATACATCCCGACCACAGCCTCTCCTCCCTTCACTCCTCCCAGTCCTGCCCCCCCTCCTCTCTTCCCCAGATCCACTGCTCCTCTCCTTCCCTTCAGGAAACAGCAGGCTTTCTAGCGATATCAACTGAACACTGCACAACCAGATGCAATAAGACAAGGCACATACCCTCAGATCAACACTGGACGAGACAGTAGGAGGAAAAGAGTCCCAAGAGCAAGCAGAGGAGTCAAAGACACTTTCCCTCCCACTGCTGGGAGTCCCACAAACACCCCAAGCTACACAACCACAGCATGTGTGCAGAGGGCCTAGCACAGACCCATGCATGCTCTGTGAAACAGCTCCAGTCTCTGCCAGCCCCATTATCCCTGCTCAGTTGATTCTGTGGGCCGTGTTCTCCCGGTGTCCTCAAACTCCACCTAATGTTTGGTGCCTACCCCAACCACCATCAGAGAGGCTTCCTCAGGCAGCTAACGGGATCAGATGCAGAGACCCACAGCCAACCTATGAGTATAGCAGAATATCATTAGGAATCATTTCATTGACTTTTTTCTTGTCAGTCTATCTGGTTCTATCTTAGGTCTCTGGGCCATGCAGCTTCAGGTTCCTAGCTACCCAGGCAGAGTCAGGCATGGGCTCCCTCTCATCTAATTTGAGGTCCAGGCCACAAGTCATTGGTTGGCCACTCTCAGAAGCTCTGAGACACCATTACCCCAGCACATCTAGCAGACAGGACACTGTGGGTCTAAGGTTTTATGGCTTGCCAGGTTACCAAAGATGGCTGGTTCATCACTGACCTTACTAAACTAGTGACTACTTGCTAGAGTGAGCCCTGGGTGAAGCAGCATACAGCCAGCACTTCAGGTCCTGGGGAATAACTAGCGTCTACCTTCCTATCTATCTACCTACCACAATTTCCCCTAAAACTCTTGTCCTTTAGGAAAAATGGAGTTAAATCAGATGGGAGTCTTTGCAGCAGCTTTGGTGTTCCTTCTTAGTTGTCTCATTTTAACTACAGAGTGTGCTGTGGTGAAGCCCAGTGAACCATCAAAGACCTTAATCAACATTGGTTCCAAACTCTGCTGGGGTCACCTGACTGGATGGGCGAAGGAGTGACCAGGTTCTCACACGCTGTGACACTGTTCAATGATTGTTTCTGGAGGGGTGCTACATGTCCGGTAATGAGACTATGGATACTTCTGTGTAAACAAGCCCTTTAAAGACTTGCGTTATACTGCAGACAACACAAACATGGGGTCAACGGAGGAACAGGAGTGAAGGCCGCCATTTTCATCACACAAATAGGTCGAGGTGACTTGGAGAAAACATTCCTGCCATTGTGTCTGATTCTGTATGAGCTCTGGAAACGTGGGTGACTCCCACGTTTGTTGGTAGTGATGATGCTAATGAATAGTGAGCGGTGAGGGGATAGGCAGGGATGGGAGAGAAAAACCAACCCAAAAAAATCTAAGTATAGTGAAAATGCTGTGAGGAAGCCTGCTGTTCATTTCTCAGTGGGTAAAAGCACTTTCCACTCAAGCCTGATGATCTAAGTTCAATGGCGAGAATCCACCAAAAGCTGGACACAATGGCATACATCTCAATCCCAGCATTCCTATAGCAAGGTGGAAGGCAGAGACCAGAGAAGTCACTGGAAGATCATGGACCAGCTAGTTTGGAGTGAAGAGGCGGATAAACAGGAGACCCCATCTCGACAAAGTGGAAGGTGAGGGTGGACTCCGGAAAGTTGTTCTGCTCACTTCCACGTGTTCCACGGCATACGTGAGCCTGTGCGTGCACACAGACCACAACTATAACAAATCATTGAGTTTTAAATAAAAATGTTTTTCAATTACATTTTTGTTACTCTGTATATGTGTGTGTGTAGCTAAAGTTTTCCTGGTCCTGCCTGGCCCACGGTCAGGACAAATCTCTCCCACTCGCGTCCCCCAAGTAAACACACAGAGACTTATATTACTTGTAAACTGTATGGCCATTGCGGACTTCTTGCTAACTGTTCTTATATCTTAAATTAACCCATTTCTATAAATCTATACCTTGCCATGTGGCCCGTGGCTTACCATATTTTACATCATGCTGCTCCTCGTGCCTGCTGGCAGTGTCTTCCTCTCTCAGCCTTCCACCTCCCAGAATTCTCCTCTTCCTTGTCCCGCCTACACTATCCTTCCTGCCTGGCTATTGGCCAATCAGTGTTTTATTTATCCATCAATCATAGCAACATATATTTACAGCATACAGGACATCCCACAGCGGTGTGTGTGTGTGTGTGTGTGTGTGTGTGTGTGTGTGTGTACGCACATGTATAGGTCAAGCATGTCTGTGAGAGTCAGTTCTCTCCTTCCACCATGTAGATCCCAGGAATAAAAATCAAGCTGCCAGGCTTTACTCACTGAGTCATCTTGCTGGCCCCAGAAACATTATAAAGTTATTATGATGATTTCAAATACCCACATGTCTAATGCAATTCTTAGACATTTCTTCAGTTCTGCAGGTCTACCCATTTAAAGTATTTAGAAAATACTGGCGACTTCTCACTTAGAAGTGGGAGTTTTCTGTATTTGCTACCAACTTATAGCTGGGTGTTAGAGTATAAGTTAGCCTATAGAGCCTGGACTTCCCACGCAGGGGAGTGAGTTTCTGAGTGCCTGCTGGTGGTCACACACCCTGTCCTGGCCCCTTCCCTGTCCCCGCCCCTTCCCTGTCCCCACCCCTTCTCAGGGCCTGCACAGGCACTTGCTGGAAGCCTTCCTTCCTCAGAGGCAATAAGGTACCCAACTGGGCCTCGAGGTGTGATCCTCCTCAAAACCCTGGTCTTGCTGTCTGCCTCTGGTGCTGGAGCATGAACTTCCCCCTCAGGCCTCTGCTGTGCTGTCGTCTGTTTGTCCATGGCATTAATAACCGGTCTAAAAAGTTCTCATCCCTTTTAATCCATCTGTGTCCCCCTTTAAGCACCACATTCAGAATAATCGAAGAGCTTATTTCTATTCCTCATGTAGTTTTACTTCATAATGTGGCCATTGTAAAACAAATCAATTCTCCCAAGCAATCTGCCAAAAGAGTAATTGAGATTATCAAGCCTGTTACAGCATAGCTTGCCATTGACAATACAGATCATTTTTCTTTCCTGGGTATGGGTGGTGTCTTGCTATGTTAGTCACAATTTTGAAGTATTGCTAATTCTAGCAAGTCCATACTCAGCCTCCAGAGCAGAAGTGTCTGCAATTCTGCAGTTCTTACTCCAGCGCTGTTAAAGATTTCACTAAACTTAATAAATGTTTAGGAGTGAAAGATAAAAATCCGTTTACCACTGGGAAGCACGTGGTCCCTTCCAGCTGGGATATAAAGTGCTGGGACCCCCTGGAGACAAAGGGCCTAGCCCTGTCAGCAGACCCTTCTGGCAGACACACGGAAAAGAGTGAAGAGGAGAAGAAACTGGCTCAGGACAAATTACATGGTGTGGAAGGCTGCTCTGCAGCTGGATGAAAGTATAAATGTTTTCAACATGTTTCAGACGGTGGGATCTCCAGATTCCATTTCAAAAATGATATATACTCTAAATTACTTCTGTCAGCAATATTCAATATGAGACGACCCTTCATGAAAAACATAAGTTGAACCACTGTTGATACCAGGTTGAGCTTCCAGCCACATCAGAGATGGAAGTCTCCCATTATATATATCATTCCTAAGCAAGGGGTGTTCAGGTTAAAGCTGGAAATGTGCGCACTATTGATGGAACAAAGTTGATAAAAAAAAAAAGACCTTGCTGTTAGAACTAACAAATGTCTATACCATGAATATTTTTCACTACAATCTCATTGAAAAAGCATGAAAATATTTTGGATGCCCTGTACTGGGCCTGGAGAGATTGCTCAGTGGTTAAGAGCACTTGCTTTGCTTTCAGAGGACCTCGGTGTAGTTCCCAGCACCTACATGAGCTGGCTAACAACTGCATGTAACTCCAGCTCCAGGGGAAAATGAAGCCCTCCTTCTGGATTCCAGTCACCTGCACTCATGAACATACCTCCTCTACACATGCATGCCTATAATTTAAAACATTAAAGTTTTTAAAAGATGTGCTGTGCAAGCATGTGTTTGCGGAAGGTCAAGTGCTCTCCATTAGCTAACCTGGACTGTGCAGGACAGCAGGTTTGAGATGCTTCCAATGGGGACTGTTCATGCTGGAAATTGTGCAGAATGTCTTCAGTCATCATACTAACGCCAGAGTTTTTATGCACCTTCAAATCTTTCAGTCTCAGGAGGACAAATTGGTTTAAAAAATATAGAAATGTGATCTAATCAGTTTGCAACAACTGAATGACAGGGGGTGAGAACTTTCCAGAAGATTGGGGAACTTTGTGTGGTGGATGTGTAAGCAAACACTTGTGAAAGGAAGCTGCACCTGCCTGTGAATGAAGAAGACTCCTGAATGGTGGATCTGTCAGCAAGTGACCCGCTCGTCAGAACTTCAACACTGTGGGGAGATTGGAACTCTGTGGAGCCAGAGGCTAAACAGCCGTTGCTCCCACCTCTGTATTGGAACTAACATAGCTTCTGGGTTGGTAGAAGCTTGTTTTCTGCTGAGATGTCATCAGGTAGTATCACAGGCCTGCAGAACAGCTCCCACATCTCACTGAACCTGCCTCCGATGTTTCCACCAATGCATTTTAAACCTGCCTCGATTTATGATTTTCTTTGTTCTGTAAAACTATGAAAACTTCATGAAACTGCTTCCAAGTTGGAGCATGGGGTAACCTAAATCTGTGTTCCTGGGCCATGGTCACTCAAAATGGAATAAACTATCTTATTCACAGGTGGATGGAACTGTAGTTTCATTCTGTCCTCTGGGGTTACCAGTTTCTAAACCTTGTCAGCTATGATAATGCCTAATACTTAGAATTACAGTGAAATAAGCTTAGAGACCTTTTAAAAATGCTGATCGCTGTTTTTAAAGTATACTTTAGAAAATAAAACATTTTCATGCACATGACTAATGTATTTTCATTTTAGAGGGTTTGATAATAACAAAAGATGCATACAGCCATGCTCCTGTCTCAGTCCGTTTAGATCAGTCCATTTACTGCAGTGTATCCAATCATGAGAAGCAGACTTTAAATGTGTCCCATCAAATTTGTTAACCATGATTCATCTGAGTTTTACTATACTTGCTTTTTAAAATCTCGCCTTTAAATTTTTTTATTTTTAATCATGTGTCTATAGGGTGGGGGTGATTTGTGCATATGAGAAGAGGGTGTAGGGTCCCCTGGAGCTGGAGCTACAGGAGCTTGTGACTGCTCCACGTGGGTTGGGAATTGAACTCGGGTCTGCGAAGACCAGCAAGTGTTCTTACAAGCTGAGCAGCCCTCTCTCTGGTGCCATATCTGTTTTGATGGCCCTTTATTTACCCTTGAGCTTTGGGGTGATTCTTCCCTTTCACTACTAACCCTTAAACTTCAGACATTTTAGCTAACAACACAAAAACATGCTTTTCACAATAAAGGGAATAAGAGATGACACTCATATTCAGCCCTAGAATAAACTATGACCCAGGAACATGCTCAGGTTACTCCAAATACTATGTTCCATGTAACAGAATGAAGAAATTCCTCAACAAGCACTTCAGAGCTCACTGGAGATACTGCGTAAGTGGGTTTAAACAAGGCTGAACAATCTACTACAGGCTTCAATGCTATCTGATGGCATTCCTTAGCCTTTGGGCTGGTAGAAGCTTGTGGTCTTGTTTGTACCCTCCAAAAGGATTTACCTAGTAGCCACAATGCCAGGTCAAACACACAAGTAGGCGGTGATAGAGAGTCAAGATAACTAAGCTCTAGACTGTAGTGATATATGGTGTCTCCCAAGATATTGTGCACCCTAATAAAGCTTATCTGAGGATCAGAGGAAAAAGCCAGCCACTACAGTAAACATAGAAGTCAGGCAATAGTAGCACCTGCCTTTAATCCTAGCATTCGGGAGGCAGAGATCCATGTGGATCTCTGTGAGTTCAAGGCCACACTGGGAACAGAACCAGGCATGATGGCACATGCCTTTAACTCCAGCACCAACCATGGAAGTCTGGGGGTCTGTACAGACAGACAGGAAGCGATGTAGCTGGGTGGAGAGAGGAAGTAAGAAGGCAGAACAGAAAGGCATATAGGCATGGGTTTACAGGAAGTAGGTCTCTTTGGAAGCTGAGGAGTTGGTGAAGTGAGGTTGAGTGTGACTTGTCCTATTCCTCGGATCTCTCAGTTTTCACCCCAATATCTGGCTCCCGGTTTAAGATAAACGGGTTTAAGACCATTTAGCAATTCATCTTACACTGGACTTGCAGCATTCCAGCTCTCTTTGAAAATTTGGTGTATTCCCAGATTTCTAGTGTAGTACCTATATCTCTGGGAAACTCTTCTGGTTCTATCAGTTGGGTCAGTTTTGATGAATCAACCACGAACTCATTGACATTGGAAGCTGATTGTTTTCATACAATTTGGATAAAAAAATCATTACTAAACCTTTATCTCATCTGAGAATAGGGTGGAAGTTACTATAAGATAGTCAGAAGGCTTGAAGCCTTCCATTCCTGATAAGTTCTATATGATGTAAATACTACTTAATTCCACCAATTTACTCATACAAACTGGAATTCATGTGGTTGATAGGCATGCTTGGGTCACATATGCTTGTATATCCAGCTACATGGCTATCACAGGACAGGGCAACTGGTCACCAGGACAGGTTGCTCTATGGCAGGAAACATGGGCAATTAGAAAAGACTGACCATTTTGTCCAATAATTTATTATATCTTATTTCCCTAGAGTGGAGTTATAAGTGGTGGTGAGTCACTTATGGGTACTGAAAACTGAAGTCCAATCCTCTGCAAGAGCAGCAAGTACTCTCAATTTCTGAGCTCTCTCTCTAGCTTCATGGATAGACATCTGATAAAATCAGAAAATTATATTTTTATAGGCTAATAGGATGGCCTGAATTAAAAAATAATTCCTAGAGAGTTTTTTGTTTGTTTGTTTGTTTTTTTCGAGACAGGGTTTCTCTGTTTAGCTTTGTGCCTTTTCCTGGGACTCACTCTGTAGACCAGGCTGGCCTCGAACTCACAGAGATCTGCCTGGCTCTGCCTCCCGAGTGCTGGGATTAAAGGCGTGCACCACCACCACCTGGCTTCCTAGAGAGTTTTAATAGGACTTAGAAAACACCATAATCGAAGCTTTTAGCCCAGTTTTTTTTTTAGGGAGTAGATACAGCATGCAATAGCTTCCCCATGGTGGCTCAGGTAAGAATGGCCCCACAGGCTCCCATTTGAATGCTTAGTCCACAGCTGGTGGAACTGTTTGGGAAGGTTTAGGGGGTGTGGCCTTGTTGGAGGAGCTGTGTCATTGGGGGAGGGCTTTGAGGTTTCAAAAGCCCACACCATTCCCTGGTAAGAGTTCTCTGCTTCATACTATGGATCAAAATGTAAGCTCTCAGCTACTGCTCCAGAACCATCCCTGCCTGCCTGCTGCCATGCTCCCCACTATGATGGCCACGGACTCTGCCTAAACTTTCTTCTACAAGCTGCCTTGGTCATGATGTCTTATCACAACAATACAAAAGACACAGACCATGACTATCTTTCCCTTCAACACATAACTTTGTTTTGCTTTGAGAGAAAACAGGAAGAGTCAAGGTCAGAGAAAGATCGAGTATGGAGTACTGAAAAGGTTTTTTTTTTCCAGAATTTTGGCTCTATACCCTCTAAACTTTAATTAATTTCCTATTTAATATTTCCTTTTAACCTATAGTTTTGAAAATTTTTAGAATATTATCCAGTTTATCCTTTATTTGTGTGCTTTTAAACCTAATTGTAGGGGCTAGAGAGATGGCTTAGCTGTTAAGAGCATTTGTTGCTCTTGCAGAGGACCCAGGTTCAGTTCCCAAGCATCTACATGCTGGCTCACAACCATCTGAAACTCCAGTTTCAGGTGATTTAGTGCCCTCTTCTGGCCCCTGTGGGTACTGCATGCATATAGTGCACATCCATGCATGCAGTCATACACACATAAAATTCCAGTTATAGTAGATTGCCCATTCATGATCTTTAATTCTATTGCCTACAACATAAGCCACTTTAGGAATATCGAATATTACCCATTGAGAAAACCAGTGAAGCCAAAATGTCTTTAATTAGGTTTCCTCTACTTTCCCAAATACTTGAAGTTAAACTATTGTAATTATCAACATAAAAGCAGCTGGGGCACAAAATGGCAGGATTTTTCTCCAAACATTTTCTATTTTCTTACATTTCTGCTTATCAATTTCTCCTAAAGACTAAGCCTCCCTGTGTGAGCTAGAGATTTATGCTTCCGGTCAGTGTTATGTGACTCTCTCCAGAGTGGCCCCCTGTGGTCCGTTCTTCCCACTGCACCTCCAGCTTGCCTTACGTGCTTAGGAGGACACAAAAGGGCTTGAGACTCTGGTCAACCAACCCTTATTTGTGTGTGCCTTCCTGGCTGATCCAATAAAATATCCCAAGCAGAAATGGGATATGTTCTGTTTGGCTTCCCTGTGAGGTGGCTATATACACCATGGGGTACTCTCCAGCCTGCTGAGTTGAAGCAAATGAGTGCCTCTTGTCTTCTGTGTCTTTATAATAAGGCACAATACAATTCCTAAACTAAAGCATCGGAGTTGCAATAAGCAGAAGACACAGAAAAATGCAGAGTTAGTTAGTGGAGGAACAATAGGGAAATGTAAGAAGATGAAAATTATGAAAGTAGAAACTGAATGTATATAGACAAAGAGCTAAGAGTAAGTGTTGGTGGAGCACTCAGCTGAAGGACAGGGTAACAAAATCAAATACCCAGACACTAGGAGAGGCAGTAAGCAGCCTCTTTCCTGGTTGGGTCAAATCTGAAAAGATCTGGGTGGAGACTCCTAAAGCATGGCTAAGAAAAGCAACAGCTAAACTATCTTCAGCAGTTTTAGCCAGACCAGGACATAGGGAGCAAAACAAGATGGCTTGCAATGGACAAGACTGGGGACATCACCAAGACTGCTTCCATGGGCTCCATCATCCTCATGCTTTCCATGCAGACAGCATTAGCTCACTTCAGCTTGGTTCTGCTTGGCACGTCACCTAGCCTGGAGTCTGCAGGTTCACCATCTCCTTCAAGGTCTGCATCTGTCAGGGTCTTCTTGCTCTAGGTCAGTTTTTCTTCACCTGGTAAGTGAGTGAAGAGAATCATGGGTGGCCTGATCCCTTGGGTCCAACATATGACAGTTTTGGTAGTAATACTCGAGTCAGAGATTTTCTGCTTCAATGGCTAACTTGTACTGTGGGGTCCTGCCCCACTGGAGAAGGGAGACCTGGAACCCAGGAGAGGTAAGTGCACTGCTCACCTGTTTCCCCAGCCTCCCTTTTTCCCAGGAGACAATCAGACACAGCAGGGAGCCAAGTCAGGCAAGGACTCATTTATTTAAAAACAAGCTCTTTTTAAAGCACAAAGAAAACAAGACAGAGGGGGAGGCAAATGCCCCATTGGGTCGATCAGCTTAAAGGTTACCCAATCACACGCCCAGTCTACAGTATCTACAGTGTTGTCTATGAGGGAATCATGTACTGACATCATCTTTCTTGACCTGAAGTTCCAATCATTTTTTTTTTTTGTAAACAACTTGGGTTCCACCCTCCACACATTCCCTGGGGGCCAGCTTTACTAGCACCTGGCTCCATAGGCTGCCCTCCACATTGTACATCTTTCCAACCCACACTACCGCCATTCCTTTCTCAGGTGTGGATACCTAATCGGAAATCATTCCCTAAATATCAAGGGTAATTGCTTTGAGGAGACAGAGCATTGTGTTTGTCGGTGCTTATTGTAGACTTCTTTCATCTCAGCCTTCATTTGTAGGCTCTGGATTACTTGCTTGATGGTGATCCCTATCCTCAAGACCTCCCGAGAATTGGCTAGCAAGTTTTTGCCAGACTGTGATTACTAAAATCCCTATTGGCCACCTACCATGGGGGCACGAAGTGTTGTCTAGTGAACCCCAGAAAATCTGCTGCTGGGACTCACAAGGCAGCTGCCTTAGCTCTCGACTACCACCAGGCCATCGTGTAACATGGTGGTAGTCTTTGCTAGTTTCTTGCAAGACGACCTTCCAGTACTGACTTTTGTGGAGTTCTTCTGCATCCCTTGCTAAATGTATACCCCACTCTCCTTCTCCCCGACAGAATCTAAAGATCTCAATGGCTTTGTCAGTGAGACTCAAGTTTCCCATGTGGGTTCTTCCAAGAAGTAGGGAAATGGTCACCCCTAGTTTTCCATGCTTGGAACAATAGCTACATTCTATCTCCTGGTCGCATCAATGATGGCTGTTGGTTCAAGTGACATGGACATTTGAAAGAGCTAAATGTCCAAGGCTCCAAGGCTGATGCAACAGCTTTGGACAAGAGGTCATACTCATGTTTGTAGGCCAGCAGCCTCTGGCAGCCTCTGGAATAACAGTCACCTCTGGGATCCTGTGTTGTTTCCATCATCATCTACAACAATTATTGACTTTGGCTAGTGTCAGAGCCAAGTTGAACAAGTGACTGAGGGAGATCCTGGTCAGGATTCACAACATGCCCCCATGGTTGCACATACCCAGCAGACCTAGACACTTCTGCCTAGCCATTTCCAGGCCAAAATAGCCATTTCCAGGTCAAAATGTCTCGTGTGACCAGGACCCATGGCTTTGCGTGGTTGTGTAAAGCACACAGCACAACCATGTGATCTACGCGCATGCGTGGAATAGCCACATGGGCCTATGCGGGTAGGCGCAGCCCAGCCTTTATAAGCCGGCGCCATATTCCCGGCTCCATCTCTTTATTCACGTGTGTTTTTCACGTCTGTCTCTCTTTCCTATCATAATAAAACTCTTATTAGTGGATTCTGTCGTATTTCGTGACATTTCCTCACAGGGTAAGAGCGCCACAAATAACTAACAGATCCATACTCCAATTTTGAGGGGACAGTATTCTCTCTTGTTCCACGGAGACACAATGTCTGCTACTGGCTCGCTGCTGCAGCTTAGTGGGCGTCTCCTTGGTCTTTCATACTTCCTTAACTCAACTTGATTTACAGATCAAAGCAACAATGTATGCTTCCCTTCTAAGTCTGTTAGAGTCATTCAGACATTCAGAAACTGAACGGACCGCAAAGCTAGGCCTCTCTCAATCTCTAATCAGCCCCGAGCCTCTGGATCCACTGACCACAGGTCTTATTCTAATAGAAAGGCTGTTAGTGGTTTGAGCTTTCATACATAACTACCCCTGGATCCAACCAGAACACCAAGCATTGTCCCTTCCCCTGGGTATAGTCTCTTCGAGCATCCACAGATGCCGCTGAAGGACATGAGGAGTAAAGTACAAATATGCTACGGTACTATGGTTTCTTTAGGTGGGCATTGGCTCAAACTGATTAAGAGGGCAGTTTTCCATTTTGCTCACTGGCTGTCAGCCCCCTTCAGTTTCTTTCGGTGCCGTTTCATGTGTAAACCACAGACAGCGTGGTTAAATATTACATGTTTCCTATAGACTCATGTATCCGAACACTTGGTCTCCAGCTAGTGGCACTGTTTTGGGAAGGTTGTGGAACCTTGGGAGGTAAAGTCTTGCTGGAGGAAGTGGGTCAATGGGGGCAGGGGCTTGAGGCATTACAGTGAGGCCTCACTTCCTGTTCACTGTGTTTCCTAGTGAGATACAGTGTGACCAGCCAGCGCCCTGCCCTGTCACCAACTTTCTCTACATGTTACATGTCTTCCTCACTAAGATGGACGGCATCCTTCTGAACTACAACCTAAAATGAACCCCTTCTCCCAACCTCTCATCATCCCTGGACCACAAAGGACAACCGCTACAGCTTCTCAGTGAAGCTGGTTCTCTTTTCGAGTCTTCCTTTTGGGTACAACGAGTGAGTCTGGGTGTATCCTGGGTTTATTGTGGCTTCTCTGGTCATTAATAATGATGCTCCATCCAGCAGGGCTTTGTCTGAGCACCTGGTCCTTTCCTCTCCCCTCAAAGCTGAAGGTAGTGGTTAGTGCTTGTTAGTGTTCCTCTGAACTTGTCTCCATCAGTGTTTATTGAGGTGAAGAGACAGAACAGCCAGGGCAACTCTTACAGAACAAAGCATTTAACCGGGGTTTGTTTACCATTTCAGAAGTTTAGTCCATTGTCATCATGGTGGGGAGCATGGCAGCTTGCAGCAGGTGTTGGAGCAGTAGGTGAGAGCTACATTCTGATCTGCAGAGAGAAAAAGGGAGAGGGAGGGAGAGAGAGAGAGAGAGAGAGAGAGAGAGAGAGAGAGAGAGAGAGAGAGAGAGAGACTGGGCCTAGCATGAACTTTTGAAACCTCCAAGTCCACCCTCAGCGATACTTCCAACAAGGCCTCACCTCAATCCTAATCCTTTGAGTTCTACTCCATGGTGACTAAGCATTCAAATACATGTGTCTATGGGGACTATTCTTACCACCAGAGAACTTGGTACAAGCTAGAGTCATCTGGGATGAGAAAATGCCTTCATCAGATTGGCCTGTGAGGTTTTTCATTAATGATTGATGTGGAAGGGTACATCACATGAGTACCTGGGAAGGCAGTTCTGGCTTATATAAGAAAGGACAGTGAACAAACCAGGTAAGGAGTGAGGGAGACAGGAGATAGCTAATCCTTACATAGGTAGATAGCTTTGAAAAGAGGTCCAAGATTGGATCAGGCTAGACCCCAATTACCTTTTGTTCAAAGATGGCTTACTTCAGGGTTCTTGCCCCAAAGAAACCCTCTTCATGACAAGGCTTTTCCCCTCTCTGTGTGTCATTCATACATACAGATGTTCCCACATGAAAAGTCTTTAAATCTTCAAAAAGATACTGTGAGGCCTTAGAGAAGATGCAGACACACAAATAGTGCATCTGAAACACGATACAGAAAAGTCTAAGTGAAAAAGACACCAGTTGAGCCACAGCTAGTGTACACCCACACGCCAGGAAGACAAAGGGAGACAAGAAACAGTATTGAATAGTCACTTCGAAAGCAGTTGTTGGCCTTGAATGTATATCACAACCTCACCTTGGATGACAGCAACCAGACTTTGTAGCTCAAGGTGAAAGAGACAAAGCCCTAAGTGTGTTGGGCCATTATTACACCTCCCTAGCAATTGATGGAAAAGTACAATCACTAATGATATTGATTTGACCGCCACAATTAATAAATGTGTACATATATATATATAGAAGTATGCAGAAGATCTTTTCAAGCAAAAGAAAAAGTCAAACAAATCAAATAGAAAGCCAAATTGTACTGAATGAGCTCCAGTTAAATTGAGTGGAGATCAATAAAAAATATTGAAAAATCATTCTGTTATATGGAAGCACAGAGACTCACTTATAATGTAATCCATGGGTTAAAAATACAAACTCATGGTGAAAACCAGAAAATATTTTGGGGACAAGGCCCTGTTTTGTTTACAATGCAGGAAACCAAGAGAATATCAATCCCCAGTCAAGAAGCCAAAGATCTCTATGATCCTAGCTTTCTTTCCCTGAGCTAGTAAGAGCTAATGTCACTAAAGAACTTGTTGGAATTAGATTCCAAAGAGCACTACGGCTCTTGGAGGAGGCAAACATAACCTAACTTTACTCTTGGTATAGAATCATAGAGATGGCTAAGGAAAAAAAAATAGGGAAAATGTGAAGGAATTCTTAACGGCCAAATGTAGACTAAAGTGTGGAGTTACTGTGGTGTACTGCTTCTTATGTTGCCTTGACAAAACCTCCTGACAGGAAACAATTCGAGGAGGTAGAATTTATCCTGGCTTATAGTTCAAAGGGATCACCCCATCATGGCAGGTGGTATATGCCTCCCAATACGGGTGCTGGGAACTAAACCTGGGTCCTCTGCAAGATTCCTAAGTACTGAGCACTCTCCAGTCCTGACCTATTGATTTCTTAATGTCCTCAGGGTAGCTCACCTGTGTTAAATTCTTTGCGAATACACGAGGTTACTTTGTTGTCCCAGTGGCAACCCTGGCTGATGAAAATGTCCATTCTCTAGAGAATTTCTAAAGGAAAATGGAGGGCTGCCTGTTCCCCAAAGCTAACACAGTCTGATCCATAGATGGAACAGGAAAAGTGTGTACATCAGCACTAATAGTTAACATGGACCCAAGAAGTCCAAACGTTTTGGAAAACCAAGCACAGTGATGCGGAGAAGGAGTAACAGATAGGAACCCAGTAGAATCTGTCTCAGAAATCCAAGAGATCCATATGGGGGGAGAGGACCAGTACCTCACTCCATTAACATGGTAAGGCAAAAAACTCACATCTCAGATCTTATGCAAGCATTTGCATCTTTTCAAAGTCATGAGTAAATAAATCTTGTCAGTTTAAGAATGAAAAGAAATTTCTAGAACTTGAAATAGGGACTCCTCCAGAGCTGCCTGTCCTTATCCCAGTCTCTAATGATGATTCATGGAAATCACCCAATTTTGTTAAAGTATTACTGTTCTTGCTGCTATTTTCCCCATTAGAACACCGCTCTGGCCATCAAATGAGAATAATGGTAATATTAAAGAGAAAACTGCTTAGCTATAATTGCATCCCAGGTCCAAGGTTGTGCTTCCATTTGCTGTAAATGTCAGTGTTTGGAGGATGAAGAAAAGTTGAAAAATAACAGCTATCTTTAGGATGAAGTCCAAAGACATGCTTGGCTTAGGCCAGTGCTATGAGACTCCTGGGACAAATCCCAGGTGGTGGATGTCACAGCTAGACCCTCTGCCTACGACAAAACTGCTCAGGGACACCTACCTCCATGGGGAAGGGTCAGCAGTAACTTCCTGTGCTCCGTGCTCAAAGGTGAGGAGGGACCCGGTACCACTTACACTTGGTTACCCAACCCCCAACATGTATGAGCACAAATACACTGGTTGTTGGTTACCAAGACAAACTTAGTGCAGTTTGTGAGGCCAGACCCACCTTAGTCTTTCTTTAGCTTAGACAAGAGCTTAAGGAGAAAGAGAAGCAGCTGGGGCTAAGCCATGACCTCTCAACAGCCAAGTTTCCGGACCTAAGTCTGTCATTTATCAACTAAAACATGTCTTTTCCATGATAGTCTCCTCACTGGTTGCCAGTCCCCAGCAGAACCCGCTCTCAGATCTATAAGTTGCTCATTTCCGCCTTTCCTGCTTTGTTCTTTAGTAATCTTGAACAGGGAAAAAATAGCCTATGGAATTGACTATACCTGTAATTAAACTCAAGTATTTTGTAATGTTTTTCAAAAACACGTGTTTTCAAAAAGACAAGTATTTAAGGTTATGCATTACCTTTGGGTATTTGATTTATTCTTTGACCCAGTAATTATGAAGCTGAGGGTTTTAAATTATCAGGGTGCGGGAAATTATCTGAAATCGTGTAGGTTCTATTTTCCTCATGGAAATGTAATTTCTGCTTTTTGAAATTTGAGATCCTTTGGCCTGGTATAGAATTGATTTTTTTATTCATTTTCACGGATGCTGAGAAAATATGTGCACCCTGTTAACAGGGTCCGAAGTTCAATGTCTAATTACCAGTTTACCATAAAGCTCCACACCTTTTCCTACTCTGAATCATCAGATGGGGGAGGCCAAAGGAAAGGAGCTGCTGGCCTAGTAACTGCATTTCTAAATCTTTCCCATGATGTCTTCACATGCTTCTCTTAGTGCTGTTGTAGGGTATTCATGGGCTGTTAAGGACTGCTAAGAACCCGGTGATCAGAGAAAAGGAAACAAGCCCACAGCAGTTAGAAACCTCGAGCCGGTCTGAGGAATGCTGCCAATCCCAGAGTGGTACATTTAAAGAGATCTATAGCAAGCCGTTCTGCAGATCCAGAGAGCAGAATGTACCATATGAAGGGTCACTTACCATGCGCCCAAAGCCAGGCCACTTTGCCCCGTCTGAGATGGCTGAGGCCACAGGAGCCATGGATGGAGTTTTGTAGACCAGGAACAGACTCATCTGGTTTTGTAGCTATTATATTGGTAAATTAAATGGAGCCATGGATGCTACCACCGGTCTCCTTTAGGGTGCCAGTGATCCTCCCATACCCTTGAGATGGGACTTCGCTTTGTCAGTTTCATAAAGGTATAGAAGTGAAGCTTTGGCAAGAACGGAAATATAGACCGATAGGTAGCCAGTGGGGTATCTATTGGACAGATCTATAACTTAAAATCATAGAATTTGATATTATTCAATTCATTTATAGTTACTGGCAAAAGATGGGAGACAAACACTTTCAAAATTTCACCTCAGATGATCTGGGCTGCTTGAAGGCATCCATGAGCACAGGAATGGGCTGATGTTGGTGGCCTTCTTGTCATCTGGGACCAAGGTGACATCTGGGCCTGGGCTTCTTTGTGCCTACGGCCAGGTCTGCATCTGGGGTCCTACTGCAGCAGGGGTCTGTGTTGACATCCATGATCCGTGTTGCCACCAAGGCCATGGGTATGCCTGGGCTGTGGGCTGCTACCTGTGGCCATTTTGGTGTCCAAGGGACATGCCACACTGGGGCCATGTTGATCTGAGTGGCCTGTGCTGCCACCAGGGTCATGACATCCATGCCCAAGCTGCTGCCTGGGGTTATGTCTGGGTCCATGGCCCTGCAGCAGCCAGGGTCTGTGTTGATGTCCATGGCTTCACTAACCACTGAAGGCCATGTGGATAACTGGGGTCTGGTCAGACACCTGAGTCCATATTGGTGTCCAAGGGCCACACTGCTGCCAGGGCTATGATAATATGGATGGCCCCTGCTGCCACCAGGGACCATGGTGGCATCTGGGATGGGGCTATGACTCAGTCCATGGCCCAACTGCAGCCAGGGTCTGGGCTGATATCCATGGTTTCTGATACCACCGAAGGCCATGCAGATACCTGGGGTCTGGGCTGTCACCTGAGACCAGGTGGGGATCTGAAAGTCAAGCTGCAGTTGGGGGCCATACAGATCTGAGTGGACTATGCTGCCACAAGGTGCCATGGTGATTTCCAGGCCCGGGCTGCAGCCGGGGGCCATGTCTGGGTCTGTGGCCTGACTACATGCTGAGTTTTACAGCCTGAATGGAACTTCCATCATGGAGACAGATGTGCTAAGGTCTCAGGGCTACGAAGGGGTGGGGCTCTGTTACAGTGTCTACAGAGCTCTAAAAAGAAAAGGTGGGCTTGGGAGACGGCTCAGTTAGGAAGCGCTTGCCATGCAAGCATGAGGGCATAAGCTCAGTCCCCAGACCATGCCCACAGAGCTGGAAATGGGGGCATGAATTGTAATGCCAGCACTGGGGAGGCAGGCACATGTGGTTCCTTGGAGTTTGCTATCCAGCCAGCCAGCCCAGCTTAATCAGCAAGCTCCAGGTGTCCCAGTGAGAGATCCTGCCTCAAAAAACAAGGTAGATGGCTCATATGAGACATTATCTGAGGCTGACCTCTGACCTTTGCAGGTGTAGGAGAGGCATTCTTCATAAAATAAATATTAGGAACCATTTAAAGAACTTAGGGACAGAAAAGGCACAACTTGGACTTTTTAGGGGACACATAACAGAATAAGGACCTAGAGTTCCCATAATTCACAACAATATGAGTCAGACAGGTTCACACCTTCACAGCCAGTTTTTCCAGGAGAAAGGTAAAACATTTTCATAGCCTGAGGAATGTTCCTCCTACCTCAGCAAACAATGGCTCCAGTTTCTTATTATAGATGAGTTCTGACTGCTCTATAAGCATTTAAATGGGGTCATGAAATATGCACTGGCACCGATCCGTGTCATCACATTTTCCTGTTTAGTTTCTTAGGTCCTCCATCACCCCCACACAAACATACAAAATCAATTCTCTGTGAGCATTTCAAGCGAAGGGAATTTGCTTTGCTGATTAGACCTTAAGGGATACACTGATGGATGCTAAGTCAAACGTACACTGCTGGATACACAGATACTAAGTCACACGTACACTCTTGGATACGCAGATACTAAGTCAAACGTGCACTCCTGGATGTGCAGATGGATGCTAAGTCAAACTTACACTGCAGGAAAAGGCTTATGACTTTCTACTTTATGTCAACAAGAGATCAAGACATCATGCTTATATTTTATTTTTGCATCCATGTTGACAATTTTGCATCCTGTCTCCCCACTGAGAGTCATCTTCCGAGTTGTTGGTTTTTTTTAATTTTTGCTCTTTGGGGGCCCATCACTCAGCTCCCAAATAAATACATAGAGACTTATTCTTATGAATGCCTGGCTTTAGCTTGGCTTATTTCTAGCAAGCTTTTCTGAACTTAAATTATCCTATCTACATTTTGCCTCTGGGCTTTTACCTTTCTCTATTCTATATACCTTTCTTTCCTTCTTATTCTGTGGTTGGCTGTATAACTGGATGGCTGGCCCCTGGGTGGCTGGCCCCTGATGTCCTCCTTGCTTCCTTTTCTCGCTCCTTCCTTTTTCTCTTTCTCTCCTTCTATTTATTCTCTCTGCCTGCCAGCCCCACCTATCCCTCTCTCCTGCCTTGCTATTGGCCATTCATGTCTTTACTAGACCAATCAGGTGTTTTAGGCATGCAAAGTAACACAGCTTCACAGAATTAAACAAATGCAACATAAAAATAATACAGCACATCTTTGTATCATTAAATATCCCACAACATAAACAAATATAACTAATATTCCACAACACTTTTCCTTACTCTTAAATTCAAGAGTTCTTACTGTTAAACTTTTCTTGTATGGATGTCTCACCCTTCCTTTAGGGGATGTGTTCACATATGTGTATGTGCAAGTGTGTGGAAACCAGTGGTCAATGGCTTGCTCTTAGTTTGTAAATAAAGTTATTTTAACTTCAAAACAATTTAGTAAACGCCCCATTGTCTTTACTTTGGAAGGTGTTGGAATTGACTAAGGAAGATTAGCTATGAGACAGTTTGGGCCTGACTTAATTTCTCTCATAGCTAAAGAGAACTTCATTTCTGTTTAGTAAATTTCTATATGGAAAAGTGTTCACTTCATCCAAGTTTTCAGAGTAATTGACAAAGTGGCTTGCAATTTTTTGAGCCCTTGACCTTCCTGCCTCAGGCTCCTGAGTGCTGGTTTCCGAGCATGTACTATCACACCAGTACAAAATCTATGTTGTATCCAAGGTCCTAAGGTTGCTTCCTTGTAGAATATTTCAGAATGGTTATTTGTTTGAATTTCTCTAAAAGCAGACCCTGGGGCCTCAAATTCCAGTGTGTTATTTGGGAATCAGGTAAACAGTGAGGAGGTGAGACAGGGAAGATGCCAACATAGTATGCCACCCACCACTGGAATTTAATTTCAGGAGGACATTCTTAAGTTACCCATTTAAGGGCAGCCACAGTCACTTTTCTGTTTCTGTAAAAAAAAAAAAAAACCAAAAAACCAAAAAACAAAAAACAAAAACAACAAAACCACTCTGACAAAAGCTACTTAAAGGAAAAGAGGCATATTCTGGTTCACACTTGAAGGGCACAGTCCATCACGGAGGTCATAGTAGCAGGGGCTTGAAGCAGCTGCTCACATCACGGTCTAAATTAAAGCGTGGAGAGGAATGCATGTTGCTGTTCACTTGGCTTTCCACTTTCTGTGCGTTCCAGGACCCAGCCTAGGGAATGGTGTCACCCACAGTGGGCGAGTATTCCCACCACAAGTAACCCGATTAAGACCATCGCCCATAGGCATGCCCAGGTGATTCTTGATTTTGTCAAGCTGACAATAAACACTATCAACCACAAAGGCCATGGCACTGGGGGATTTGTACGTGGACTCTAGTCAGTCACTGGTTCAAATAGCTTTCAAAGACTGGAGGATTTCACAAGTCATTTAGCCAGCCCTACACAAAGGCACAGGGGCTTTTTATCTGGCTTTAGTACAGTCCTTGGGCAGACTTCATCTGCCAATGTTTCCTGAGTGCTGAGACTAAAGGCATGTGCTGTGTGATGTTCTCTATGCTGTGATAGTTTGCTATGATTAATTGATAAATAAAATGCTGATTGGCCAGTAGCCAGGCAGGAAGTATAGGCAGGACAAGCAGAGAAGAGAATTCTGGGAACAGGAAGGCTGGGTGGGAGATGCCAGCCTGCGGTCCAGCGAGCAACATGTGTAAAGGCAATAGGTAAAGCCACGGAACACGTGGTGACATATAGATTAACAGAAATGGGCTGAGTTTAAGTGTAAGAGCTAGTCAGTGGTAGGCCTGAGCTAATGGCCAAGCAGTTAAATTAATATAAGTTTCTGAGTGATTATTTTATAAGTGGTTGACGGCTCTGTGGTTCTGGGCAGGACTGGAGAAAACTCCAGCTACAAATAGTGCCCACGTGGCAAGAATTCATTAAAAACCGTTGGTGGTTACAGGCCTGGCTTGGCCTTGGCTCTGCTGGAGTTCACAGGCTCCAGGTCCATCCGGAGCTACCGGTCTGGCTGCACGTGGTTAGAACTGCACTTGACTGTAGCTGCAGCTGAAGCTGCTTGTGGCCGAATCACCAACTCACATAGTCGGAGCTTAAGGAAGCTGCAGCTCAGGCTTGAATTGGCTCAAGCAGAAGCACGTAGCTGGATTGCATCTTTTAGCCAGAACGCGTGGCTATGCTTTCTTTTTGTCTTTCTCTCTCTCAGGGGAAGGACGGCAGTGAGTGGTAAGATAAGGTGGTCTTAGCTCTTGGCTACTGCTCCATCTCTGGGCTCTTAACTCTTTATTTGGCTCTGTGTTTAATAAGACCATTTAGAATTACATCTACAGGCATGTGCCACCACCACCCAGTTCCAAATATCTCAAACGTGGGCTCCTGTAAAATAAGTTATGTTCTTTCTTGCTCGAAGAGGGCATAACCAGGGCACAGTCACAATCAGATCAAAGCAAAGCCGAAGTCCACAGTGTGAAGTCTGTGTCAGCCTTCTGGGACTCATCTTCCGGGCCCCCAAGGGCTTGGCAGTGGCACTTCTGCCTCTGCCCTGACACCACCTGCAGCCTGTCTTAGACTCAAGGCTGGCCCCACTTCACAGCTGCTGACCTCCAGTGGTTGTTCTAGGAGACTGGCATCCCATGGGACAAAATGCTGGGGCTCCTCTGAAACTGGGGTTTGCCTTTACAATAGTCTCTTGGATTTCTTCAGGGAACCTAACACTGCCACATGGTGCCAAGCCTCAGCTCTCTGTATTGTCCCTTCAGTCATGGGCTGCCCCTTCACCAATGGCCTCTCCTGGCCTTTCTTAAGGGACTCAGGAAAAGTGTACTAGTATGTTGGTCATGAAAGCCCAAATTATGAAACCATATACCATCAAAGACAGAGGATGCTTAAATTATAAATGAACATTAGATTCCACTGAATATAAGATGCTTGGGAAAATGATGATCTGAAGTTTAACAGCCAGACCACTGTTGGGGACAGCATCTTTAGGGGGATGGCTGCATCCTTTACTTATCAGGAAACTAGACATGAAAGAACTCAGTAAGCAAGAGGTGAGATTGTTCTAAGAGGGGTAATTTGTGCATGAAAAATCTTCAGTATTTCCTGACTCTGAAGGAAGCCAACCAAAAAGACGCTAGAACTTGGACTGGTTGTGGGAGCCCATTTTTTCAGGTTCCTAGTGGCTTTACTCAGCAGGTCTGCATAGAGAGGATGATTGGACCATGGGTATGAGTGCAGGTTTCTGAGATGGTCTGCACTCGGCTGTGCTGGGGGGGCGGTACCCCTTAGTGTTTCTATAAATACTCTAGGGCAGAGACAGTCGGGGCTCATTGGAAAAGGTTCCAGGCCCTCTCAAGGCTATCCTATATTTTCTGTTTATCTCCACAGTCTAAATCCTACTATCTAGTATTTCCTGCTGCTTTCACTCAAGAAAACTCCGGGGAACTGTGGGGTTGGTGGGTAAACGCCCCACAACTGGTGAGATGACTCTGGGGGTGAAGGTGCTTGCTTTCAAGGCTGACATCCTGAATTTAATCCTTGGGTCACACATGGAAGGAGAGCAGTTCTCACCTCTCCTTCACATGTGTGCTCACAAACACATGCACACCAGAGCTGCAGCTGTCC
>CABHPQ010164853.1:24440-41372 GCA_902168405.1 Peromyscus aztecus | reverse complement strand
CTGTCCTCACATGTGTGCTCACAAACACATGCACACCAGAGCTGCAGTTGGATGGACAGTGGGGAGTTTGCTCTACAACATAGGAAAACCAAATTAAGAGTGCTGATATCATAAGGTTCAAACCGTGGGGTTACAGGAGCAGAAAGTCAAATGGGTTGAGATTCACTGACAAATACAATGTTTGCAGGACATCTGGTCAAACACCTGCCCCTGATCATTCATCTCAGGGCCATGAAGTAATTGAGATTCTTAGAATGAAAAGGGTGGGGATATAGCTCAGTTGGTAGAGTGCTTGCCTAGGATGAATGAAGCTCTGAGTTTTAACCTCAGCATTGCGTAAACTGGCAAGTTCATTCGTGTAATCCCAGCACTCATGAACTGGAGGCAGCAGGCTCAGAACTCAAAGGGCAGGGCTGGGAGATAGCTCAGTCAGTAGGGTCAAACATGAGGACTGAAGTCCAAACTCTGCCACCCACATATGCAAGAATATCCCCCAATGTAAATACATTTTAAAAATTCAAGGTCACAAAACAAGGAGAGAGGGACCATAGAGATGGCAGAGTGCGTAAAAGCACTTGAGTTCAGGTGAGATCCAATTCCACAAAGCGGTCCTCAGACCTCCGATATTCACTGTGGGATGTCCATATCACTCCCAACAAACAAAATAAATAAAACTGTGAAAAGCAACGCAAGGAAAACAGGACAAGTTTTATTTTATTGATTTGGCTAGAAATTAAAGGAGTTTATACATTTAATGTGGTATAATTAGTCTGAAAGATCAAATGTTTATCCTAATAAACATTTAGGCACTTAGGTAGCATGTCAGAGCTTTAGGCCAATTAGGAATAAACCTTTTAATTGTGGATCCTTGAAAAGATATCTTTAAGACAATAACTTTTGCCTCCCTTCCTTAATGGTTACTCCTCCAGTCTTTAAGACTCAACCCTACCCCTATACATGGTATTCCTAAGGAATAAAGCCTCTGCAATAGAGACCCTAAATAAATAAATAAATAAATAAATAAATAAATAAATAAATAAATAAACAAAATATCACCACAAGCCATGGCAGCTGTTATTTATTTATTTGTGCTGAAATATGATGTTTTATTTGTATGTTAATAAAGTTTGCCTGGAGATCAGAGGTCATAGTCAGTCATAAACAGAAGTCAGGCGGTGGTAGCACATGCCCTTAATCCGATCACAGGGCAGGCAGAGTCTCTGTGTGTTCAAGGACACAGCCAAGCATGGTGACACATGCCTTTAATCCCAGTACCAATTATAGAGACCTGGAAGTCTATACAGACAGGCAGTGACGAGGAAGTGACATGGCTGGGCTTAGAGCCAATGAGAAGGCAGAACAGCAAGGCAATAAAGGTGCAAGTTAGACAGGAAAAGATTCTCTTGGGAAGCTATGGCAACGTGGTAAGCTAAGGTTAGTTGGTGGCTATTGTTCTGATCTCTATGGCTTGCACCCCCCCTTTTTTTTAAAGATAGCATGAATCTTAAAAGGTCTTATTAATAAAAACAAACCCAAAGCCAGGCATTGGAGTGAACGCGGAAAGATCAGAGAGAACCAGTCACAGCTAACCTTGCCTCACCAACTTCTCAGCTGACCCTGTTTCCTCAAACTGAAAACCTCTGAATCCTCATCCAGAATGAATCTCAGCTGAACTGCTTCTAAAAGCCTAAAAGCTTAACAGACTCTAGTCCCTGGTTTTCATACATTATATACCTTCTGCTCCCTGCCATCACTTCTTGGGATTAAAGGCGTGTGTCACCATGCCTGACTGTTTCCAGTGTGGCTTTGAACTCAGAGATCCAGATGGATATCTGCCTCCAGAATGTTAGGATTAAAGGTGTGTGTGTCACCATTTTCTGGCCTCTATTTCTGTCTAGTGGCTGTTCTGTTCTCTGACCCCAGATAAGTTTATTAAGATGCACAATATATTGGGGGGATACAATATCATCACATTTCCCCTTTTTTGTCTAAAATTTAAAGAAGCTTGTAACTAATACAAGAAAAACTATATCCAATAAGTATGTACAATATATACAGTCAAGAATTACATTAACATTGTCTAGTACATTAACATTTGACAGATTCAGACAAAAAAATCTCCATTAATATATAACAATGTCCAGTCCATTAAAATTTGACAAATTCAGATAAAAAGTTTTCAATACTTATCCTATTTAAAACAAGTAGTTCCTTTTTAAAAGTAGATTCAATAATCTCTCTTTTTATCTTACCATATCCATATTCTGTTTTTTCCTGAGGAGATCCAAAATTCTACATTTTATCTTATCATTTTTATATCTTCCCTTTTTTCAGAGTAGATTCAATATTCTACCCTTTTCTATATCTTTTTTCTTTTTAAACAAGAACCCTGTATCTAATCTCCTTTGTTTAGCTTTTTTGGTTCCTCCTCTCATTGGGTGTCAGATATAGCACGAATCTTAAAAGGTCTTATTAATAAAAATAAACCCGGAACCAGGTATTGGAGTGAACACTGAAAGATCAGAGACAGAACCAGCCACAGCTAACTTTTTCTTTCTCTTTTTCTTTTCTTTTTTTTTTCCCTTTCAGTTTTTGGTTTTTCAAGACAGGGTTTCTCTGTAGTTTTGGAGCCTGTCCTGGATCTCACTTTGTAGACCAGGATGGCCTCGAACTCAGAGATCCACCTGCCTCTGCCTCCTGAGTGCTGGGATTAAAGATCGGCAAAGGTCAGTTTGGAAAAGTTTGGCAAGACAAATGGCGGGGAGAAATTGCTGTGAAGATTTTCTCTTCTAGGGAAGAACATTCATGGTTCTGAGAGACAGACATTTATCAGACTGTGATTGCTCCAAACCACAAAGGAGGCACAAAAAAACCAAACCAAAACAAAAAGCTAAACAAAGGAGATTAGATACAGGGTTCTTGTTTAAAAAGAAAAAAAAAAAGGAGATATAGAAAAGGGTAGATCATTGAATCTACCCTGAAAAAAGGGAAGATACAGAAATTATAAAAGGTAGAATTTTGGATCTACTCAGAAAAAAAAAGAATATGGATATGGTAAGATAAAAAGGGAGATTATTGAATCTACTTTTAAAAAGGAACTTACTTGTTTTAAATAGGATAAGTAATGAAAATTTTTTATCTGAATTTGTCAAATGTTAATGGACTGGACATTGTTATATATTAATGGAGATTTTTTTGTCTGAATCTGTCAAATGTTAATGGACTAGACAATGTTAATGTAATTCTTGACTGTATATATTGTACATACTTATTGGATATAGTTTTTCTTGTATTAGTTACAAGCTTCTTTAAATTTTAGACAAAAAAGGGGAAATGTGGTGATATTGTATCCCCCAATATATTGTGCATCTTAATAAACTTATCTGGGGTCAGAGAACAGAACAGCCACTAGACAGAAATAGAGGCCAGAAAATGGTGACACACACACCTTTAATCCTAACATTCTGGAGGCAGAGATCCATCCAGATCTGAGTTCAAAGCTGCACTGGAAACAGTCAGGCATGGTGACACATGTCTTTAATCTCAGGAAGTGATGGCAGGGAGCAGAAGGTATATAATGTATGAAAACCAGGGACTAGAGTCTGTTAAGCTTTTAGGCTTTTAGAAGCAGTTCAGCTGAGATTCATTCTGGATGAGGATTCAGAGGTTTTCAGTTTGAGGAAACAGGGTCAGCTGAGAAGTTGGTGAGGCGAGGTTAGCTGTGGCTGGTTCTCTCTGATCTTTCAGCATTCACCCCAATACCTGGCTCTGGGTTTGTTTTTATTAATAAGAACTTTTAAGATTCATGCTATAATGGCTAAGGCAGGCAGTGTCTAAGATGTCTGTTCCCCTCACAGCATGGCTCTAAATTAGATTAGATAGCTACATGGTAATTTGAAGGATTCTTTTTAAATGTCCATTGGTTTAGCATGGTAGTCTATACCTTTAGGTACTTGTACTTGAGAGGCAGAGGCAGGTGATCTCTGCGTTCAAGGACAGCCTGGTCAACATGGCAAGTTCCAGGCCAGCCAGAGTTACATGGTGAAACCCTGTCTAAAAAAGCAATGTAAGGGAAATGAAGCAGATCTAATTAATTTCTAAAGAGTCAGGCTGATGAGGAAGACTTATTATCCCAAATTCCTGTGAATCCTCATACTCTTCAGTTGACTCCCTGAGCATCCATCTCCCCATTGGTGTTTGACATGGCTCTGAGGTCTTTGAGTCAGGCCAGACATTCAGGCAAGCTCCTATGCTGCCAGGAGATGACAGAAAGCCAACAGTCAAGTCCTATGAACTACACAGGAGTCACAGTTCCGTGTGGTGTTTTGATTGATACAAGACTGATCCACAGAAGGCAGGGGAGTCTACACCAGACCTGTCATGAAACTGGCAAAGAGCATAAGGGGTGTTTCTGGCCTCCTTCTTTGCCAAGTTGGGTCTGGGCAGCAATTCATTCTGAGCACAAATTGCTTCATCATCGTTCATTTGGTTTTCATCTCATACAACACTTTGCTGTGAGAACAGCTACAGTTCTCCCACCCTAGCCTCATGACCCAGGTTATTACCAGAGTTCTCTTCCTGCTGCATTAAGACCAAGACAGGGGACACTGGAAGAAATCTGTCTTCATGTTTGGTTGAAACCTGATAACACTGTCAAGGTCAGCCTAAGGATCTCCAGGCTTTGGTAGACAAAGCACATTTAGTACAGAAGGAGGAGCCTGAGCTGGAGTCTGTGCAGTTTGGGGGAAAGCCCTTTTCTTCTTAATCCCCAGGCTAAATTCTGAGTCTTCACAATGATCTCAGCTCTGTTATTCATATATATTCATGTATATTCATTCCAGTGTCTTCAACCTCAACACACAACAATGGAATCAGCAATATCTGGACCTCTAAATTAGCACAATGTCCCTTGGACTGGCCTGTGTATACATGAGAAGGCCATTTCTCCCATTCTACACTGGACAGGAGGTGGTGAATGAACATTCCTCAAGCTGGAAACAGTTAGCTTCCTGTGATGGCTATTCTTGGTTGTCAACTTGACTGTATCTGGAATGAACTACAATCCAGAAATGGAGGGCACACCTGTGATCCAGATCTTAAGGCAGGAAAACATGCCTTTGAACTTTTTCCATTCACAGCTAGCCATTGTTGGACTACAGCCTGTAAGTTATTCCAAAAAATTCTCTCTCTCCTCTCTCTCTCTCTCTCTCTCTCTCTCTCTCTTTGTGTGTGTGTGTGTGTGCGTGTGCGTGTGTGTGTGTGTGTGTGTGTGTGTGTGTGTAGAGAGAGAGAGAGAGAGAGAGAGAGAGAGAAAGCAAGTGAGAGCAAGAGATTCATTCCATAAATTCTGTGACTCTAGAGAACCCTGACAAATACACTTCCTAAAAGGTGGAATAAAAAAGGGTCCCAGACCAGGACCTTACCTGAAAAGCATTTAGACAGGCCAGTCTGTGGAGCTCTTTTGCATATACCTTCTGAATACAAAGAAAAGGCAGTAAAACTCCTGTCAAGCCCCAAGAACATGCAAAGCCTGTGGGAAACACTAGCTTGTTGACAAATGGACTCCGACAAGACAGGACCAAGTTTCTAAGGCATTGGTTTCTTTCAGGAAACATAAATGATATGAACCTTGAGAAATCAGGCCTGCCTCCCAGTGGGAAGTCTATCTCACAGTCTCTCTCCTGAGACATCAAATATCCAAAGGGGCAGGACAGCCTGTTTGTTACTTTCAGGGTAGAAGAATTTTGAGTTTGATGCCTTGAGGTATGATTTTCTCAGTCTCCTAGATTTTTCTGCTTTAGATGAGTTCAATATTTACTTAGGGAAAGTAACCTACCAAAATGACCTGGAATAGCAGAGAAGTCATTGTACAAAGTAGGTTGGGATTCAGGCAAACTCCTATGCTGCAGGGAGGTGACAAAGCCAGGAGCCAAAGCTCTGTGAGCTACACAAGGTTATGGTTCTACCAAGTTTAGGTATGGGGTTTAGAAGTGGAATGGTTGGAGTATAGGTGGATGTTTCTTTCCTGCCCACTAGTTCTCAAATAACGGACTCAGAGGCCAAACATGAATTATAAATGCTCAGCCAATAGATCAGGCTTGTTACTAGCTAACTTTTACATTTAAATGAACCCATATTTCTTATCTATGCTTAGTACCTTTTCTCAGTATGGCACATTCATCTTGCTTCCCCCTGCATCTGCTCGCAACTTCCTTGATTCCACCCTTCTTCATCCCAGCATACTGTCTCAGGCTGTCTTGCCCAATCTCTTCCTGCCCAGCTATTGGCCAGCTTTTTATTAACAATGAGAGCAATACATATTTACAGTGTACAGAAGGATTATTCCACAGCAATAGAGGGTGGTACCCATGTGCTGAGAAGTCAAGTTTGCAAGCAGTCCCGTCATCAGTTAGGACTTCAGCCAACCCCAAAGAAAGTCAGTATCATATTTTATAGCTATCTTTCAAGATAGTGACATTAGAGCCTAGGTTCCCCCATTAAGATACAACAAAGCCTTTGAACTCCATTCAAAAGATGTCAGATGAATTACCCTCTTAGCTGTCAGTTGGGAATCGGTGTTAAATGCATTTTTCTAGAAGTCAACGCTAACCATCTTCAAGAAACTGCTTTAAGAACTGCAGCATAAGGAAAAAACACATGAGTCAGGTTCCTCCAGGACTTTTGATAAATATTTCAAGTGGGATTTAGCGATAACAGAATAGCCAACCTCATAGTAAAAAACTAAGTTGTGGTATCAGTAATACACTATAACTAGATTATGCTGAGACTCTGCCTTATTTTCTTCACTATAAAGTAAAATTAGAAGTTGTATGTTACTTTTAATATAAGCATTTAGCATTTATATTTTATGCTAATTGCATACATTTGGTTATAATTGGTATGATCCTATATCATGGTTTTCAACCTAGCCTTTTTTCTATGGCTAGTTAGATTGAATAATAATGCTACTTAATGCTGCCCTATGGTTTATTCAATAAAAGCATGCTTAAAAATTTAGTATCCTAACAATTTCCAAGCTATATACATATACATCTTGACTAGTTTTCTTCCTTAAGTTGGCTTTTCAGAACCGAATGCTAGGGTTGACTGGAGCAAGTGAGAAAGTGCCTGCTAATGGCTAATACTGCCAGAAGGGCTCTCAGGAGCAGCCTAGCATCTGAGGGCGAAACTGTGTGTGGGGAGGCTGAGTCCAGCAGAGCCCACCAAGATGGAACCCAAGCGTCCCATCTACTAATTTTGGGTTAGTTCTCTCCATTTGTGATATCTGTGGTATGTGGCCCAACTTATGGCTTCCCTTTTTGATCTACAATCCAGATCACTAAATCACCCTGTTGAACCTTTACATCCTGTGAATATACTCTAAACCCTTGTATTGTATAGCTTAATACCCTCACTTCTTTGCAGAGACAGGTTTCTCCTTCTGCAGCCCAGGTATCCCAGCTAATTTTATGTCAACTTGGCATAAGCTAGTGTCATTTTTAGAAGAGGGAACCTCAATTGAGAAATGCCCCCACCTGTGGCCAAGCCTGTGGTGCATTTCCTTGATTGATGTGGGAGGGCCCAGATCACTGAGGGCAGTACCACCAATGGCATGTGCTGGTGGTCCTGGGTTCTATAGGAAAGCATGCTGAACAAGCCTTGAGGAGAAAACAAGTAAGCAACATTCTTCCATGTCTTCTATGTGATGGCCTGGCCTTGCCTCTCATTGTACCAAGCCTCAGCTGACCTCCACGACCCTTCATGTTTTTAGAACTAGTACTACCTGGGAGACTCTTATACTACCAAGTTGGGCAGCCAGGATGAGATGCAGCCTCAGCCCCTCTGGACCACAGCTTCTGTGTGCTGAACCCTGAATAAATACTCAGATTTATGATCCTCAGTGATGCTGGTCTCTTAATCACCACGAACTTCTTAGCTCCAAATAACCAGTATCAGTTATCTCAGTAAAGCAAAGGTTTCACTTCAGTGGTCCTTAATCCCACATATTACATAAATGGCCCTAATAGTTTTTGCTTTCATCTAAAATTTCATGAACCAGTCTGTTGTGGAATATTATTTTAACTATGTAAAAATGTGTTATGCTTTAACTATGTGAAGGTGTGTTATATCTGTGCTGCATTTGTTTAATGATGTAAAGATGTGCTGCATTTGTTTCACCTTGACTGCCCTAAGGCACCTGATTGGTCTAATAAGAAGCTGAACAGCCAATAGCTAGGCAGGAGAGTGATGGGTGGGGCTGGCGGGCACAGAGATTAAGTAGGAAGAGAAATCCAGACTCAAGAGAGAAGAGAATGAAGGGGAAAAAAAGGGACATGCCTGGGGTCAGAAACCAGGCAGCCTCTGGCCAGCCAGACACAAGAAGCAGTGTAAGTGGGACATACAGAAAGGTAAAAAGTCCGAAGGCAAACGTTCAATAAACATATTGAGATAAGAGCAAAAAAAGAAAAATTCAGAGCATTATGGTAACAAGTCTCCACGTCATGATCTGGGAACTTGTTGGCAGTCCAAAATAAAAAGCCTACTACACCAGTCCGCCATTGTCCACGCCGCTCGCAGCATTATCTTCCAAGCTCCCACAGAACAGCCCACTGAGCTCTGAGCTGTTTTCCAGTCCAAAGTTCCAATGCTACTGAAGTCCTCTCAAATACATGGTCAGATCTGTCACAGCAATACCCTACTTTTGGTACAATTTATTTTAGTCAGTCTTCTGTAGAGTGACAAAACAAAAGGGGTAACCTTCAAAATAATGGTAGCCACGTCACACCAGAGAAGCCGAGAACTCACTGTAGTAATAGTCCATAGGCAAGTGTGCCTCAATAGTCTCAGTATTGTGCTAGAAGCTCAGAAGTTTCTGGAGAACCACTGGCCCCTGTTCCACAACAGTATCTCAGAAAGGCTGATTCTGCCACCAGCAAAGGTGCCAACAGGGCAAATCAGCTCAGTAACCAGAGGGAAGTCCAAGTGATCAAGCAAGATGGTCTTCCTTTTGCCATGCCCATTTTATCTTGGCTGATATCACAAAGTGCAGCCCACAGTTGAGGGTGGGGGGCGGGCCTTCCCACATCAATCAAGGCAATCAGGACACTTCAGATGAGGTACTTTACTCAGGTAATTCTAGTTTGTGCCAAGCTGACACTGAAGTCAACCATAATGACACCCAAAGACTGTTTGGTTGAATTCATGGTCCTTTCATATCAAGGATGGTGCGTGATTACCTGGAGGAAAGCCACCCAGCCATTATCTCTCCATGAGTAAAGCGTTTTTCAACTTAACAAAAGTAGGAAGGCTGGGCATGGTGGCACATGCCTTTAATTCCAGCTCTTGGGAGGCAGATCTCTGAATTTGAGGCCAACCTAGTCTACAAAGCAAGGTACAGGACAGCTAGAGCTACAGAGAAACCCTGTGTCAGAAAAAAAGTCACTGATCTCTCTGGAGTCTCTGACTAAAGCATGGCCTGGACACCACAGTATTTATGCTGGGCATGTCCCCCCCTGCCTCTAGCATACACAAGTGAACATCTGTTGTGTGACATTTTGATCACATTCTGACAATAAAGTTTGCTTTGAGTCAGAGGGCAGAGCTAGCCATTAGCTGACCAAAATTAACCATCGAGGTTCTGGAGGACTGAGGTAGAAGACAGGAAGTAGTAAGGCAGGACAGAGGATTTCAGTCCTTTTGGATGAAGGAATGGAAGAGACAGGAGGTCACTGGTGGCTGATCTGCCGTTTCTCTGATCATTCAGGTTCTTACTCTAGGTTTTTTAATGATAAAGAATAATTAGATGAATACATCATCTGGTGTCCAACTCAGAGCACAAAATCAAGATATGCCTGGCTTTGCAGCCACCAGAGACATACCTGCCAGAGCTGGTTGGCTTTTCCTTTCTTGCCCCAAGCTCTGAGTCTGGGATTTTCCTGTTGCAGCCTCTCTACAATAGCCTCTAGCTGCTGCCCAAACTCCAGAGGTGCCTGGGCTCCAGTTAGCCACCCATGACTGGCTGGCTCTGCCTCTAGGCAGCTCCCATCACACATGCTTCTTACACATGTTCCCAGGTGTCTGCTTTCCAGATGGCTGGCTCCTTCTTCCCATGGGTTGGGGGTTTCCCCTGGACCCCCTCCTCTGGGCCATTGCCACACCAGGTCAGTCACCTCAACATATGCTTGGGCTTTTGTTGCTGTGACAGCTACACACTCTCAGCTCCCAGTTACAGCTGCCCCAGCCAGGCTGTGTACTGCCTGTGTTCTCTGCCTGGCTGTGCTGTGCGGCAACAGCCAGCCTCACACTTCGCTGTCATTGTCAGCAGATCGGATAAGAAAACTGGGAAGAATTAGTTTTTAAAAGGGGTTTTTCCTTCTGTTAAAAATGGGAAATATGATGCAGGGAGCTAGGTCTCTGTATAGTTCCACAAATGGATGGTTTGAAAATGAACAATTAATTGAAGGGATAATCAACTTAGCTAGGATTAACAATGCCAATTACAATCATTATCATTTTAGTAATTCATGTTTTATCCCTAAAAGTTGTTTGATATTGGTGTCAAATACAAAAAATTGACTGATAAAATCCTTAGGTTAATGAAACTAAGAAAAAATATTCAGAGACAGAAGAGTTTGAGCAGAAGTTAGCACACCATTGCATTGTGAAATTGAAGAGGAGTGGTCCAAGGTTATTAGAAAACCAACCTTAATTTATTCAATAACCATTCAAGAATGACTGCCAAATAAACATCCCCAAGGCTATTCAGAAGTTAACTGAGATCCTATAGAAATGTTAGATTTGAAGATATTTAAGGAAGCAATACTTTCATATGGTATGTATTCACCTTTTGTGAAGTAGGTGTTAAATTCATGGCTGACTCAGAATAGAATTATTCCACAAGATTGGGAAGATTTAGATATAGCAGTACTCGAAGCTGGTCCTCAGCTACAGTGGAATACCTGGTAGAGATGAAACTAGGGCCAAACAAGGTAGGGCTAGAGGTTGAGATTTCCCAAGATCAAATCCTTGGTGAGGACCATTACGCTGATGTGGAACGACAGGTTACATCTGATGATCACGGCTTGACCCTATGTTATACAGCAGCTTTGAATGCTTGGGGAAAGATGGGAGAGTAAGGAAAGAGGACTGAGCCATTTACTAAAATTATATAAGCCCCCAAAGAAGCCTCCACACTGATGCTTTACAAAGATTTTAGGCTACTAACCAGCTCCCAATTCATGACATGAAGACTATTAGTTATAAATGCTCAGCCAAGCTTAGGCTTGTTTCACTTAAATTAGCCAGTTTCTCTTTATCTACCTGTTGTCTCAGGGCTTTTTATTTTTCTTTCCTTCTGTATCTTACTTTTACTGCCTCTGATGTCTGCCTGGTTTCTTGCCCCCAGTCATGTCCCTCAAATCTTCTCCTTTCTCATTCTTTGTGAGCCTCAATTTCTCCTATTTATTCTCTGTGCTTACCAGGCCTTTATATCATTTCTCTGCCCACCTATTGGACCTTCAGCTCTTTATTAGACCAATCAGGCGCCTTGGGCAGACAAGGTGAAATAAATGCAAATATAATTAATCACACATCCTTACATTGTTAAACAAATACAGCACAAAAAAAAGTCACACCTTTACACAGTTAAAGTAATATTCCACAGCATAAACAAATCTAACATCTTTGCCTAGTTACATATTCCACAGCATTCAGGTTTCCGGAATTCCTGAGCTGCCCCAGGCTTGGGTGGACTTTTTGATGCTGCTGGGTCTGTTCTGCAGCTGAAAGCAACCCCTTCTCCATATTCCTGTAAGTGGCCCCAGGAAAACTCACTGGCTCACCAATCCGGACTTTATCAGTGTGCATACTTGGAGCTGTTTCATCTCCCTTTCTATGGTGAATATATATAAAATCTCCCCAGGAAATGTTTGTCATGCAACATGTGCCCAAGCCTTTAGTTTTTACTTCAAACTTGTTCATAAGTTCTTATTAGTATACTTAAGATGGCCGCAGCTGCCAGCACCGGTCAGGCCCCTCTGAAGAGCCTGAGAGACCAACTGAGGCTTTGCAAGAAGACACAGCGGGGGAGGATGAGCCTGGAGAATGCGCCATTATCTCTGGAACTGAAAAAAGGCAGGTCTTCTGGGAAGATGCTTTTAAAGAGTGGTTTCATGAAATTGGAAAAAAAAAAGAAAAAAGATGGCGGAACAGAGCGGCACACGTGGTGAGAAGTGAAATAGAGATGCTGCAGAGCGACAGGTGTGGGAGTGTGGTGGCCGAGGCAACAAAGGAGCATGTTGCTGCCTAGGAGGACAGGTCTTCTGCCACCCAGAGGCTCAGGTCACCCGATGCTTGCAGGCCTGGCCCATGGCATGGAATCGCCACTGCTGCTGCAGCTTTGCAGCTCGTCCTGCTGAGGGGAGGAGAGTGTTGCCCACAGGCTCTAAGTGGTCTGTGCTGGAACAAAAGAGGGGCTGCCCAAGGGCAGGGTGGTGTGCAGTGGCCTGGAGCTCTCACAGATCCTGCTCCCTGACTTCCCCACCTAGCCACATGAGCACCCTGACAGGATATCCCAAATGAGTCCCAGTGATAGTCCAGTATTTATGTTTCAGAAACCTTCAACCAGATCAACAGTTCATTGTAGTGTGTAAACACTACAGTGTAATGCCGTTGGAGAAAAATACACTTTGTGACGCACAGCAGCTTGCAACACCACTGTAGGGAGCTGCGTACAGCCGCGCCTTAAGGATGGCACTGGTTTCCACCTTCCGCCTTCCTGATGGCGAGCGCTCCCTGTGGTAAACAACTCCACATAAGGCTATAGCGGAATTTGTGGCTTGCTTATGCATGCTTGAGCCTATTGGACAATGCCCACTTGGCAACCTGGGGTTGGCTGCCCAGAGCCTATTTAAGGCCGGGAGAGGCTTTCCCCAGGGGGTCAGAAGTCAGAAGATTGTTCAAGGATCCTGAATAAACTGCAGGAAGAAGAGCTTGGTGTCATGTCTTCCTTGCTGGTCGAGGTGGTCGTGACACACCACCTTGATAAATGAATGTGTGATAGTGAGATGGGAAAGATGGCGGAATTCTTGTGGTAGAGATGTGAGTGTGGCTGCAGTGGACAAAGGAGCAGTTCATTGCCAAGTAGGGCTGGTCCTTGATCCACCAGCAGTTTTGGGCCACCACGGGACCTGCCTAGCCCTGTCACCACCTGCTAGGATGGTGCTACTGCTTAGCCTAAAGGCCAGGCCCGTGGCATGGAGCCCCTGGGGAAAGGAGAGCACAGAGCTGTGGTGCTGCCCAAAGGCTGCAAACAATGATCATGCCCAGTGGACTGGGGAGTGCAGATGGTGCTGGGGGCAGTGTGGTGGTGGACATCTGTCTGGAACGTGCACAGGTTCTGTCCCAGGACATGCTGCACAGCCACACAGCCTTGGCTCCGAGCAACAAGATCTCCAAGATGAAGAATGGTTCATTTTCTGGATTAGGTGTCCTCAAAAGACTTCTGTGTTCCATGCTGCCTCCAGAGACCATGTGGATGTTCATGATCTGTGCTGCTGTCAGAAACCATGTGGAAGTCCATGACCCATGCTGCCACCAGCTGCTGGAAGTCCATGATCCATGCAGCAGCCAGCTGCTGTGGGTAAGGAAGCTTCTTTTGCAGTGGTATCAATGACTGCAGACTCACGAGAAAGACATTGAAGGTTTCTGTGCCACCCGCTCCCCCTTGCAAGAACAGACAGACAGGAAGGAAGCAATTGAAGAGGGACCTTTAAAATCATGATAAAGATGCTCTTCACAGTTTCTGCTGGGGGATGGGGTGGGATGCAGAAGGACTCAGTTTTAAGGGGCTGCCCACTGGGAGTCTCACCATGCTCTGATGAGTACATGGGCACACAAATTAGACTTGGTGTTTTTGTTTTGTTTTCTTTGGAGGGGAATGCAAGGGTGAAAATGGGAAGTATGTGTGATCAGGGTGCATTGTATGAAATTCCCAAATAATAAAAAATATTATCTGGGGGGAGAAAAAGGAAGTTAATATCAGAAAGAATGAACTTGTTCATTATTGTGCTGGATTCATGTCTGGTTGTACCTCAGAAACCCCACTCTAGAGAACCCTAAGAAATACATTGAAGTTGTCAAATCTTTACCTAGTAATTAAATTATAGCAGCATCTGACAAATTATCTTCCAGGAAAACCCTTCCATTGCTTTATTAAATTGTGATATTCAAAATAATTAAAAATAAAAAACAAGTGGCTGAGTCTTGGTCATCCTCCAAAATCCTGTGCTCAAAGCACAAGCAGCTAGCTACCTGTTCTTTGGAAGCCACATTCCAAAGGGCTAAGGGTATTCCCAACACTTTCTTCTGCTCCAATGGCCAAGAAGCCAATATATTGTCATTTACACTGATTACACATGCCATGAGCCCTCATCCTTGACTCATGGTCTCTATGCATTCTGCTAACCTCAGTACTTGCTGGCTAACTCAGCTCTACCCTATACCCGTGTGTATAGTGGTACACAGGAAAGAAATGAGTTCTGGCCTTGAAGTGTTTCCAGGATGCTTCCCCAGTGGTTATTACAGGGCAGGAATGGTAGTGCTTGAGATGTGAATCCTTCCAACCTGCAAGGACATAATAAGGACATGGCTGGCTTCTACTACCTCCATGTCACACAGCTATGCTACTTGCCACACAAGTAGGGCATCACTGGGGAAGTGTGCCATCAATATGGCCCACATTTCACAGGAAAGGTGGATCAAAAGGAAAACTTGACCTGTTATCCATGCACAGAACCCTCCTCATGCCAGGCCTGTATACAGTGTTCTGGCCAAAGTCCTGCTGCGTTCTCCACAATTATCAGGAGAGTCACAGATGATTTGAGAGGAAGGCTTCATTTTGGTTCACGGTTGCAAAGGGATCAATCCACCACAGTGGACTAGTTCAGCCGACATTATAGGTCAGGAAGCACAGAAAGGGTAACACCCATACTCTCTAGATTTCTTTCCTTTTATTCCATTAAAACGATAGCCATTAAGATGGTGTACTCATATTCAGGAAGAGCAAGCTCCCTTATTAAATCCTCTTGAAGTTCTCAGACATAGATATGCCTTAATAACATAAGTTGCCTGTAATCTAGTTGACAATGATCAACCATCACAAGCCCACCCTTATCAATTTGACACCCAACCATATTCTGCCCTAACACCTTGTAAAAGGTTTATGTTCAGCTCATATTGTGAGTGAGTCCCATAGACTTTTGAAACAGTAAACTCTTAAGACTAAGTTCAAAGTCTCCTTGACTCAAGCCAAAGCAGACCTGAGTACTCATGAGGAAAATGAAAGTTATGTGCTTCCAATACACAATTAGTATCAGAAACATTTGCTTTTCAAAATGGAGGAAGAGGGTATAGAAAACAGGAATGGGGCCAAAGCAAGTCAAAACCCAGCAGGGCAAACATTAATCCTGTGGTGTTCGTGCCTGTACTTAAGAGGTATGTGTTCCAACATGCGAGTTCCGACGAGCTCAGGCAGCCATTCTTTGCTGTGGTGTGCCGTTAGGGCCTCTCTTGGTGACTCCACTACTTGGCTGCTCTTCTGAGTGGACATTCCACATTGCTGCTATCTCCCACATCCCGGGTTCTCTATTCTAGCTTAGGTTTCAACTCATACCTCATGCATCACACATGGAAATCTGACCCTACTATACATTGTCTGGCACCCCGAGCTTTCTTTTGGAATCTTGGGTGGAAACCTCCATGACTCCCCAACTCTGTCAAGTCTGAAATTCTGCATTGAACTTTCCTCCATCTTCTTTAAACTCTGCCTCTCAAAAACAAGGCATGTACTAGAGTGCCATTTATAGTAAAAATTCTGACAAAGAATCTGTCTATATTTTGTATGGTATTCAAGAGTCCTCATTCCCACCTGAAACCCCACAGATACAGCAGTTAACTGCCTAAATTTCAATCAGCATTGAAGAGTTTCCAAGCTCCTGCTGCAACTACCCACTAAATGTCCTTTCCCTCATTGTAGGGATTCTCTAGCCCACATCTCCAGAGTCTTCAGACTTCCTTCTGCAATCTAGTTTCAGAAGCCCAAGAACCACATGGTCAGATTTAGTTACAGCAACGACTCCACTTCTGATACAATATTCTGTGACAGATTCCAGACATAAACAGCTTAGGGGCAGGATTTATTGTGGCTTAAAGTTTGAAGGTCCTGCTCATTATGATGGGAAGCAAGTGAAACTGCTCAGTCAGTTCACAGGATGGGCCAAGGAAGCAAAGAATGGAGAGTAGCCACTCTGGCTTGCTCCGTTTCCTCCTTATTCTACCTGAGTGTCCAGTCTACACAACAGTGACGCTCACATTCAGGATAGGTCTCCTCCCATCACTTAATCCTCAGGAAATGCACTCCCAGGTACTCTCAAAGGGTGTTTCAATCTAAGTGGCTCCAGTCCAATCAAATTGAAAGTGAAGATTAACCATAACCGCCCCTGAGGCAGTTGCCTTAGCATCTGTGACATCTTTGTTCATTTAGACCAGTAAGCAGCTTCATATTGTGTTTAACACCCTGAAATGGTCCCTGAAACCATCTGGTAACAATGGCAGCTGTTGATCCAATTTGGTTTGACTTTGCTACGTTCATCAGCCCACTGCCACCAAGTCAAACCACAAGCTTAAAGGGTCTAATGGGAAAAGGGAACCAGATGCCCAAATGTTAGTCACAAATGCTAATCATTAGATATAGTGGCAGGTTCAACATTTCCTGTACATTTGGAATTAACCTTCAGCTCCAGGAAAGATCTCCTAAATAACAGGGGGTGCATTAAAAATGGTACCTGTGCTACTCTGAATGAGAAACATCCCCTCGTGTGTGTGTGTGGTGTGTGTGTGTGTGTGTGTGTGTGTGTGTGTGTGTGTGTGTGTGTG
>CABHPQ010164853.1:0-24430 GCA_902168405.1 Peromyscus aztecus | reverse complement strand
TGTGTGTGTGTGTGTGTGTGTGTGTGTGTGTGTGTGTGTGTGTGTGTTTGAGCACCTGACCCCCAGCAGGTGCTGCTGATGGGGGAGGCTATGGAGCCTTGCAGGAGGAAGTGCCTCACAGGGAAAGCTTTGAGTTCATAGCCCCACCCACTTGAAGTTTGCTCTTTTCTGCTTGCAGCTGAAGATGTGATCATTCAGCTTCCTGTTCTGGCTGCCTGCTGCTCTAAGTTTCTCCCTCATATGTGCTCTCCCCTCCAGGACTGTAAGCAAAATAAACTTCTACAAGTTGCTTTTGGTTGTGGTGTTTTATCACAGCAACAAGTCACTGATCCATCACCCAAGTGTACCCCTTGCTTTGACAACCTTTCCCAGACCTCTGATTCTTACCTAAGAAATCATACAATATTTACATGTAGATTTCTCTTTAGGCACCTCAAGCTTTGCATACACAAACACAAATTTGTCAAAAGCTTTAATTTCTGTCCTATTGGAGCAGCAAAACCACACATCAGGCCTGAAGACCCATCTTCATACTTCTCAGCAACCTGTTCATTCGACTCCTTTGGAAGCTACTGTGCTTCTAATGTTGTACCTTGATCCTCACTGCACATATCAGCTGCTCTGGGAGCCACACGGCAGTGAATAAAGGCCCCATTGCTGCAAATGTTCATAGTGGCTTTCAATAAAATCTACTCAAGGTTCTGCATAACAGTGCCTGCCTACTTAGCTCACTAAATTCTCACCACAGCCCTTCCTGCTGGGGATTCTTGACTGTTTTGCTATACTCTACACATCTGATGTCTCTTCTAGGACCCTCACATTCCCAAACCTTAAAAATAAGAATGTAAAGTCATCTCTGAGAAACTCCTGACTACCATGTCACTGCCTCCACCTTCTATCATCTGTTTTAGTTATGAAACCAATCAGAAATATGTGATCTTTCCATCTCTTCCCTAGGAGCACAAGATCTTACTCCTGGGGACCTCATCTCTTGAGACCAATGCAGACAGAGGCTTTTTTGCCTTGTTTTTAAGAATGAACTCAGCTGAATTTTGAGAAGCACATAAGCCAACACATCTTACATGGGCAACATATTTAAAATCCATTATGGTATTTGAGTACCCGCCAAACTCCCTGAAATAGGAAGTACATTCATGATGGAGGGAAGTAAAAAAATTTCTAGGGACTTCCTCTGTAGACAATCTTCTCACAGAACTTCCTACAAGATTGCTATCACTTTATCTATTTTTTTTACATTTTATTTTATGTGTATGGATGTCTTGCCTGCTTGTATTATCTGTGCACCTTATGTTTGCAGTGCCCATGGGATCCAGAAGAGAGCATCAGATGCTCTGGAACTGGAGTTTACAGCCTGTTGTGAGCCACCATGTAGATGTCAAGAATCAAACCAGGTCCTTTGTGAGAGCAGCCAGTGCCCTGAACTGATGAGCCATCTCTGCAGCCAATGCAATGGTTTTCTTACAGATGGCCCTGCAGTCTGAGCTTGCTCCTACACAGTCCTCTATCCATCCTTCCTGTACTGGTTTCTGGAGTCTTTCCTTGCCTACTCTTTGGAGGCTTTCCTTGCCTACTCTTTGGAGGCTTTCCTTGCCTACTCTTTGGAGGCTTTCCTTGCCTACTCTTTGGAGGCTTTCCTTGCCTACTCTTTGGAGGCTTTCCTTGCCTACTCTTTGGAGGCTGTTAAGTCTTAGAGATTTCATGCTTTCGAATGTGCTTGCAATGTATTTTCCATAGGACCACTTGATGACAGAAGTAGCCTGAGATATCAAATGGAAAGGTGGGATTTTGAAGATTCAGTCACTTCTCCAACTGGTCAGAGATCCTGTGCTTTTGGGTACCTGGCTGTTTATATTGCTCTAGAGAGTCACATTTATTTGCATTAGCTAGAGCACTGAGGACAGGCCAAAGAAGCCATTCCACCCACTCTAGCTTGTCGAACCAGGGAGTTTGAGGCTTACAGGAGCACTAATCATTCAAAGCCAAATGCATCATCAGAAAGACTACATGTGGTACATGGCCACTGATGAAATAAATGATCTCTTTTCCAGTTCAGTTGCAAGATGATCAGAACAGTTTTAATTCACACAGAATTGTATATAGTATAGCCCAGGTGCAGATCTTTCAGGCCCCATCATAATACAGTCAAAAGACTCAGCCATTCAAACAACACAGAACATATCGCTTCACAATAGCCTAAGATCACGATTGCACCCAGTGAGTGAGATCTGGTGTCCTAGAATCACATTTGCAATGTCCCAGGCACATCCAGACTATGGGGAAGGAGGTTGTTCAGTTTTCTAGGAAAACTGGAAATCTAAATTGTCTTTTAGGATGAACTCTGAGAGAAATTTCTCACAACTTGAGGAAGTTACCAAATCCAGCAAGGTGATGCTGAAGATCCCACAAAAGCATGAACTGTGAGAAGCACCCTCATTTCATGACTGCTTTTTGCATTTATGGAGAGAGGTGTGGCATACCCAAAATGTACCCTGGCACAGCCATATCTGAATGGAATGGCAGAAGTCACAAAGTCAGCACAGCTGCTTGACAAAGATCCAGCAGAGCTGAGCCAAATGATGGCTGCCATACCACCTTTGGTTCTCATATCCACCTGTTACATACTTGGGCACTTTTAATATTTGTACAATTTGAGAATGTTGGATCAATGGAAAATTCCTTATGAATCATTTATGCCTTCTCCCAGGAATGCTGCTTCTAAGCTTATCCAGGAAAGTTCTGAACATACTACCCCTCCCCCAACTTTGAGGGAGATATCCTTATCTACTTGAAGGTCTTCCTTATGCCTTGGAGGTTGTGACATATAAAGAAGCCAGAGGTCTCTTTATGAGGCTATGAGACATTCTTGAAACATCTGTCCCTGTACTTACACTGCAACAAGATATTCAAAACAAAGTAAAATTCAAAAGGTCAACAAGATTCAGTGGGCTAGAGGGATTGTCCACAGTTGAGATTACAAGGCTCTTCCCACTGTACACTCAGACAATTACATGGCATACAACTCTGCCCTACATAGAGACATATTGATAAGCAAAGTACAGAGTGGAAAGATGATAAAAGTATAAGTCAGGACCTCCCTCTCTTAAAAGTTAGAGCCACTATAATATCAAGGAACAACAGAATGCCAAATTCTATAAAGATATAAAATATAAACATTGTGTTATGCCAGGATTTGAATAAAAACTGTAGCAGCTTTTGCCTGAGGATTTTCCCTGAGCACTCTGACCACTAAGAGTTAATAATACACTGCCTGAGACAAGGCAAAATGCCCAGGGTGACTTGAACATTTTGTCTTGGTGTCCTTGAAGCAACCAAAGCTACCAGCCTGAGAACAGGCTGTCATATGCCTCTAGTTTCTCAAAAACTGGATTATAGGCTTAATGAATGATAACTATTTACTAATGATACCAAAACCTGAAGGAAAATGATTGGAAATGATAACTCTGATTTGTCATAGTTCATTAATGATGACTAAAAGATGAGCAAAAAAAAGTAAAACACATGTCCAAAAACAAAAGTGATATGATCTATGTTTTGGAACATCATGAATGTATCCCTACTTACTAAATTCTGTATAAATAAAGCCTATGAGAGATACAGGTTGTCAGAGTAGGACAAGCCATACCCAGACGTGCTTCCTCTCTGTCCATCTCTCCCAAAACAAAATCTAGAAGTGTCCCGTGTCTGATTCCTCCGTCGCCGCTCTTGCATCCACCTATCTTCAGACCCTGCCCTCATCTGGAGCTGGACTCCGACAGTACCCCACATTTGCACAAAATCCCCAGAACACTACTAGGGAGCTGACCAAGGTCCTGAGAAATACAGACTTCCCAGATCAGAGAAAGCAGAAGTATATTTAGAAGTTTCCAAAAGAGAAACCAGTTAGATGGAAACCTGTCTTAATTTAGAGAAGACCACCCTGAAACAGGTCAGGGTGTCCAAGAACTCAAATGTCCCTACAAGACCCAAACTAAAGCCCCAGAGTTACATGGAAATGTTAGATCTTTTCTGGAGATTAGAGAACTTTCCAAGAAGGTGAAATATCATGGAGAGCCTAAGAAATCTTCCATGGGCATCACCAAGATTCTAGGCCAAGTATAAAGCATGAACAGGCTGAGGTGCAGCTAGTTCAGAGGCCTGGACCTCTGTCGAGAGTTCATCATCTAAGGACTGTGCTGCCAAGACTTGAGCTGCCTAGATGTGAGCACAAGAATATTACCATGACGGAATGCTCAAACCCCATGTTCAGATGAACAGCTCTGCAGTTCTCCTCAGCCCAGGACCTGCAGAGGGCTTCAGGAGCAGTCTGCTCCAGGGATGGATTGTTAGGATTCAGTACATGTGAAGCTTGGGGTCTTGTTTGGCGCCTTACGTCATCAGCAGGTGACTACATACTGGACCCCACGCTCTCTCTGTTCCCTCCGCCAGGCCTGGCTTCTCCCTCCTGTCCCCTTTCTAATAAAGCCCATTCTAACGCTGGTAACCACGGCCCATGACTCTTCCGCCGACCAAACCAGCGCTGTTCATCCTTTCATGGATGACTACCCCAGTCAGCTGTTACTGCTCACAGGGATCAAGGCACATAAGTGACAGGAAAGAGGAATCGGCAATTGGGGCAGAGGTGGCGTTGGGGCAGTGTCTGTACCTCACCAACCTTGGGATTTCTTAAATAGGTGCCACCTGATCTCTGTTCATATTCCAAATCCTAGGCCAGGAAAACTCCCAGAAAAGTTCAGAACATCCTCAGAGAGGAGCAATTTATATGATGGTGGTTGGAGAGAAGAGAAATGAACAGAGGAAGAAAATTGGGCAGGGTATCGTCTGCAAGGGCACGCCCTCAGCACCCTGCTCCTCCGGACAGGCCCCTCCTATTGTTAACCACCTCCCAATTATATCATACAGTTAAATAGATCATAAGGGCTCTGGCATAATGAGTGATCTCTCTGGAGGCTTCAACACAAGTGCACAGACATGCATGTGCATGCGTGTACATACATATACATACACACACACACACACACACACACACACACACACACACACACAGTATGTTTTATTAATCCATTGGGCATTTTTTAAAACCTATTCACAATGTTTCAAGATGATATTGGATAGCCATCGAACTTTGTGAACATTCACCTCTTGGGCAGCTATTAATCAACTTGACAAGAGTACTATACCTACAATAGGTCAGTCAGAGATTGTATTTGAAGGGATTTTCCTACATCATGTCCATGTGGATCTTCAGATTTAGGGAAATAGGCCAGTATTTGGTGCTCCTTACTAATCCGAATCACTATGTCTTCTCTTAGATGGTCTCTAAATGCAGGATTAAAAGCAGGTAACAGTCTGGTCACCATGTGTAGGATGGAGGATTTGTGGTGGGAAAAGCAGTTCCCCAGAGAACTTCAGGACCTAGTCAATGCACATAAAAGCAGTGTAGTGGTTTGGATAAGATGTCTTCTATGTGTCAGGCATTCAATACTTGGTCCTCATCCATTGATAGGGATGTTTGAGTAGGTTAGGAGGTACAGCCTTGCTGGAAGGTTGAGGCTTCAAAAACTCCCAGATTTCTGCTCTTGCCTGCCTTCTCTCATGGGCTTGAACTATAAGCTAAGATAAACTCTAGACAATTGCTCTGTTGTGCTGTTTTATTACAGCCTTAGGAAAGTAAATAATACAAAAGCAGGGGCTTGAACCTCCCATAGAAGGATAGAGCAAGCTGAGCACAAAGGATTTATTATGGGTCTCTTGCTTTGGCTTACTAATACTTATCCTAGATACACATTGTAAAGCACTTCCTTGAATGTCTGTTAGGGCTCAACAACCCAGTTTCCATGGATAAGTCAGTGGAAATTGGGAAGAGACATTGACCCACTGAGGAAAGCCTTGTCCTATCATAACAAATATCATAAGTTCTTATGGAAGGGTGAGAGAATATTTGTAACTGCATACAGAGGAGAGGCACATGCTCACTTCAGATAGGCTGTCTGATGAAGAGCCTCCTGAACTGCCACTGGTATCAAAAGGGCTGACATGGCTGAGATTCCCTTGATACAATGAGTGTGGAAGCTAGGTGACAAGGAACTATGGCCTTCTTAATATTGTCATCATAGTCTAGGAACATTTTCCTCATCAAAATCCTTAATTGGGAAGGCAATTCCTAATGCTGGCCAAGTCAAAAAGCTCTTGGACCTATAGGAATTGAACAATAGAAATTTGACCAAGATGTGGCCACCGATGAGCCACCTCTTGCTGGTTTGCCTATTCTTTGTAACAATCACCTTTCATGGTAGGAAGCATCTGGATAAGGCCCCTAAAACTGCTCTCCTCCCTTCCAAAGCCCCACATCAGGTACTATTCATAAGTTACTTACATTCCAGGGGTAGAGGCTGCTCCTCTGCCTGAGCCACTAGGATGGCTTCTAAAATGAAAATGAGTTCCACAAACTCAGGCAATTAGAGCTGTAGCCCTGGAGGGGATGTCTTCACTACTGAGCAGCTACCTTGGGAAGTATGGAGCTATTGTCCCAGCACAATCATCCTTCAGTCCTTTTCGTCCAGACAAATCTCTCCCAATAAGCACATGCATCATTCATTAGTATCCCTCAGGTTCTGAGAGCTTTTCTGGCTTAGTGATCTAAGATGACCTTACAGTCTCAGAATTCTAAAGACCTCCATGCTAGTTCACCACATTGAGGGCAAATGTTTGACCTGTTGAGGCAGTGGCTGGTCCATTTTTAGGCACAAGGCATGCCAATAAGAGGATGAGAAGCCTGTGGAATTTATGATGTTTATTACAATTACTTATTTTATACATGTGTGCATGGAACCACAGGTGTGTGGAAGTCAGGACAACTTACAGCATCAGTTCCTCCTTCCATCCTATGGGCCATGGGGACCAACTCAGATTGGTGGGAGGGCCTTTGCCCACTGAGCACATACCTTGTTGACCTTTCATTTTGCTTTTTAACTCAACATACCATCAAGATTTAAAATTCTTGTGTAATGTGTAATGCTAAAAAACATAATACAAGAAAGGTGTTCAGCAAGAGAGAGGAGGAAAGGGCCTGAAGGGGACACTATGGTGTTTATATTACAGTTTAGGAGTTTGGGTTTTGTTCGCATTGAGACAGTCCATGTTGACCGTGGATATTTAACGATCCCCTAATACCTCATGGATCTTAGAGGCAGAAATTTCCAGAATGGTGAGGAAGGATGAAGAGATCACCAGTAAGATTCCTGAAGTAATTTTGAATATATCAGGCAGGGTTAAGAATGATCCAGCCAAGATCCATCCAATCAAGCTTTGGGTCCCAGCAGAGCAGCAGCTCCAGAGGAGTCACAAAGGCAGCTGGAAGCCCACGGGAGACTCCATCAGCAAACAATCCTAGCCAAAGAAATGCTCAGGCTCAGCTGCCATCTATGACCAGCTCTACATAGAAGACCCTATGAGTCTGATACTTTTCTGGACCCTGACATCACTGAGCCCTTCTCATGCCTAGATTACTTTTAAAAGATTCCTGGCCTTTACTAAGACATGGGTAGATTAACCAAAAAGGTGGTTTTGTAGGCCTGAGCTCAGGACATTTCTGAATCTATTATATTAGGTAGAGAGAATTGGTGCCTGCAGATGCACCGGCCACATATCCTGGTGCGAACTCCTTTCTAAATGCATTAGCTCCCAGCCTGCTTTCTGGGGACATCACCTGTTTTGATTGAGCTGGCCTGACTGGATGTCCCTACACATTCTCCCTTGGGTCATTTGAGGGTCATGACATCAAGCCTGTGGCTTTGTGGGTTTGAGCAGCAGTGGAGTGGCAGGGCACTGGTATCATTCCAACAAATGCCATTGTCCAGAACTCCTTCCTGCTCTTGGCCTGGGGTCTTCAGATGGGAGTGGTTTTGCCACTCACAACTGGAGTTCATTGTTTTGTCCACATGGCAACTTAGTTAAATTAAGCCTCAGTCTATGCACAATTGTTTTATTAAGAGAGGGGCTGTCCTAAGCACCTGACACACATGCCTTCCTGTTGCAGAGTATAGGAATTACAGGTACTTGCCACCACACCCACTTTTCTGAATTGGAGACTATGTAGCCCAGGCTGGCCAGTAACGTTCATTAAACTGCTTGTTTGGTCACCAGAGTACTGTGGCTACAGCTGGTGACTGAATTTCTAACTCTACTGTCCAAATACTCAAGGACTTTTTATTTCCAAGTTAAGTTTGGATTGAGTATTTGCAATATATACAAATGTATAGCTATTTTAGGACAATGTTTCTGTATGTAGTCTAAGAGGGCCTCTAGATTCTGGCTGTACTCATCGCTCCTGAGTATTGAGAAGCTCATTTAGAAGCCAGGTGTGTTATCTCACCTGGAATGTCTTGTCAATGTGCTATGAATGACACAATAGAAGATGGTTAAACTTTTTCTGTAAACTTAAGTACAAAAACACTTTATCACTAGCTGGGCATGGTAGAGCATGAATATAATAGCAGCACTTATAAAGGCAGAGGCAAGCAGATCTGAGTTTGCGGTAGCATGCACCAAAAAAATTGAGTTCCAGCAGGACAGCAACAGTACAGCAGAGCTGAACTCCTACATCAGGGACACTGGTGACAGCATCCTTAGCCTTCCTCTCCCTTCCTCATTCATGGAGATTGCCCATGTCAAGGACAGGACTCTGGGAAGTCCAATCTAATACAGGACCCTGTTGAAACCCATCCAGGTATGCTACAAGCTCCCACGTGAGCATGAACCATGACAATACAACCAAGAATAGAGTGGGATTGGACCAAGAGTCAATTCTGACCTTTTAGTGGGTATGTTGCAAATATGTCCCTGATGTCCATCCACTGATGGATAGTAACAGGACATGGGTCCAGCTAGGCCACCTCTAAGTGAGCAGACATTCCAGAAGAGGTCACTGGGAAGTCAATCAGGAACACCTCAAGGATCAAAACACGGACAAGTGGATGAGTTTCCTTCAGCACTTATGTTCCTCAAGGGAATTCTTGGTCTGTTTTTGACCTTGTCACATATGACTTGGTTTAACCTCGCACAGCATCCGCATACTTTCCTCAGATCTGAATCTCTGAAGAGCCATTTAAGGTGACTCAGTGAAAGTTAGCAACAATGAGATGTATGGAGAGGGATGTAATTTCTTAGGAGATGACTATTTCATGAAAGACCTGCCCCACAAGTGTGAAAAGGGTTGTCTTGAAGCATATAGGCTTGTTGGTGGGTGCATAAAAAAGATGACCTAAGTCTATGAGGTACTTCTAGGGAGAAACCTCAATAGGAAGGAGTCATACTGCTGTAGATTTCTCAATATCACTTATATTATGCTATCCCATAGCTGCATTGGTGTAAAACATTAGATTCTTCCTAAGAAGAACCCTGGGGAGTCTGCAATAGGAGCTGTCATAGATACTAGTGAGGTGACTGGACAGCTTCAAGATGTGGACTGGTCATGGAAGAAAACAAGCATGATTAGAAGGTTGGGACTTTGATCCCCGCACCCAGAACCCCAGAAGAGAGAACAAGGGAATTGTCAGTGGCCAGTGCTGTGATCACTCATGCCTACATGAGGAAGATCCTATGATAGGAGTGAATAAGTGGCTCAGAAGTTCAGAGCATACAGTACTCATGTAGAGGACCCAAGTTAGGCTCCTGGTTCCTAGAGCATGTGGCTTATACCCCCTACTATCCAAGTTCTAGGCAGACCACAAGTCTCTGGACTCTCAGAGTACCTGAGGTCAAGTGCCTGTACCTAAACACATACCAATAAGACCTTAAAAATGTTTGGCAGCATATAAGAAATTATCTTGAAGGACTCTCACAGAGCTGAATACAAGAGGGTGCCATCAAGGCTCATGTACTTAGAGTGGATACAGAAGTTCCTTCCCACCTACCTTGCCCTAATCTGCTCTACCCCTGCCCAGTGGTTTCACTTAATTTTGTTTACCCACTTTTTGCTCATAGAACTCAGGATTTCAAATGGCATGTGCATTTCTATCCACTAACAAAAAACAAAGAATGTAGAGGATAACTCATAGCTAATTGGACATAGAAACAATGAACTTCTTCTGGCAATGGGCAGCCAAGGTGAGAGATGTCAGATGAGACTTTGATCTGTCTGCTGTGGCTGTTTCCTTCTATGGTATCAATACCAAGTGTTATTTGGGGAACACCGAGCTACTATGTGCTGGAGAACTGTTTAGTGTCTGAAGAATGAGCCATTCATGTCTAGTGTTTGAAGCACTGTAGCTCATGAGAACCATCTGACTTGAATGGCAACCTTCGGTTTTGTAGAATATTTTAAAGTGCTGCATTTTTCCTACTGCTTTTGTTCAAAAATCAATGATGTTTTTGATGAAATAAAATTGACCTGCATGCAGGAGACTGAGTCAGCAAGCAGCTGACAGGAAGTGGTAAGGAGGAACCACCTGTAGCAAAGGTTTTTTAACTGGGGCTGAGAGAAGGAAGCTGGGGTTTTAGAAGATGCAAAGGGAGAAGGTTTGCTACTTGTTATTCAGCCTCTGAGAGCAGAATTCCACCTAAATCAATCGAATCCTGAGTTCTTTAGATTTAGATGAAGTTTCCCTTAGTAGCTTTGAAAGATTCAGCACCTGAGGACACAGAATCCTGTCAGGCTGTGGTCCTTGCAGCCGAAATGCTGCTGGTAGAAGCAGAGTTGCAATCTCTCTCTGGGATAGCCATTGCTCAAGGGGAAGCAACTGTAGATAGTAGATAATACTTCAGTGGTTCATTTTAAAATGGACCAACCGGTCCAGTGAACAAGGGAGCAGATACTACCTTCCTACTAATTTTGGGAATTCTAGTGGCACAAGTGTTGAGGGATCTAATGTGACCAAGAACCTGAATTCCCCCATTTCATCATGTCATAGAGACCTCTCTAGTTGGCTCTGAACAGAGCCTCCTCCAGCACAAACATTAGCAGTTTCAATACAAATATGGACTGTGAAAAAATAGCCCTTTTAGACTAGATAAGGCTTTCAAATGTTCCCCATAATTGAGCATCAAGACACCCAGGGAAATATCATGGGAATGCATGCTCCAATTCCTTTTAAACAACTTAAAGAATTTAAAAGAAAACACCACTTTTTTCAGCCCAAAATGCCTTTTTTTTCCGAACTTTGTTAGCCTTACCTCCCAGGAACTGGAAATAGCTGAAAAAAGCTTGCCTGTCAGGAAGCAATTAAAATGCTAGTACCACACTTGTCAAGCCACTTTGAGACCTGTTATAAAGCAAGGGAGAGCATTCCAAACCCTTGGAAATTGCTTTGGGTGTGGAAAAAGCTTAAGGGCAAATAAGAACCTGGGTTGTGCCTGAGATCCAAGAGAGGGAAACATCGGGCTAATAAGTCTATCACAGGCAGGACATCATTGAGAGAGCCAATGGAAGTGTTAAGATGCAGCTTCAAAAAATTAAGGGGGAATTGTACCCACAGTCATCAAGTGAAGCTTGATGACTGCCTGAGCACTTGGTGCAATGTGTGGAATAGAGGAATGTCCCCTCTGATGACACTGTAGCTGCTGACAGAACCAGTGTTCCCGATATTGATATTCCATCCTGCAGTTAGGGGAAAGCAGGAGACTAAGGAGGCCCCCAAACTGGTAACGAGGAGTTTGGGACAAAGGTTTTGTCACTACTTGGTAAAAGCTGGAATGAAACAGAGCCTGGAGTCACACTGCTTCTGTTTACTAGTGGCAAATTAATGTATTGCCTCTTTACAAGGTTTCCTGTGTCCTACTAGTTGAGCAGAAAGGCAGCTCAGTTACTATGGCAACCACCCTCACCCTGGTTCTCAGGGAAGGCTGTCATAAAGTGCTGCTGTAGCCAAGAGTGAAGTTTCAGCAATGTTTATTTGAATTGTGGCACTCAGGGGAGCTGCTAAGACTTTGGGTTAAGGGGCAGCCCTCAGCTGGTGACCATCTTCTGCTGAGCTCACTACTCAGTGGGGAAGGTGACTGAGGGGGAGTGGCTTTGTCCTGAGTGTTACTGTCCCCTACCAGTGGCACTCAAATTCCATGGTCAAGAGAATTGGTTACAAAGACTCTAGAGCTGCTGATTTCAAACTCTTAGTGGAACTATAAGGATCATAACAAAACTGACTGAACTACAAGCCTCAGAAATGAAAAAGTTTTGAGTTCACTCTGCAATTTTAAATGTGGTGATTTACAATTCATATACTCTGTCTGGTTGGGAGAAAATGTAAATGGTTCTGTTTGCTAAAGTTTGCAAAGTAGTCCTATAGAGAGTTTGCTTTTGAATGTAAGTTTGTAAGAAGTGTAAATATGTATAGTAAATATTCATGTTAGCTGTAAATATGTATAGTAATGTTCATATTAGAATTGTGTGAATTTATTGATATTAATGAACTATGGTCTGGTGAAGCTAAGGAAATCTAAGTTTGATGCAGTTTATTTGATGCATTTGCATCAAGAGTTTATTGATTTAAATAAGAATGTGACAGCCCAGGGATTGCTGTGTTTGTTCCAACTACTTGCAAGTCCTTAGTAGAGAACCAAGTCAGAAATAAGTGAAGCTCTGTACTCCCCACTGCCAGAGGCTGGTAGTCAGAGATGGGCAACCTTCTTGCTAGCTGCCAACCTAAGACAGAATATGCATGACTGAAAGTGTATCTCAATGACTGGTAAGGCTTGACTAACTGAAGATGACTTAAGGCAGACAGAGTCTGAGGGATTTGAGGGGCCCTTTAAAGTATTAAGGGGGAGCTGTGGAGACCCACATAGGTTTCCTAATGAGATCTAAGCTTGCTTTACCCAGTAGGGCTGCATAAGGGGATGACATGACCACCTGCTTGGTTACTAGGTGTTTGGAAGGGTCTGCACTTGGCCGTGCAGTATGCTTCGATCTAGCAAGGGGAAGGTTTTTGCCCCACCCCTTGGCATTGTTATAAAAAGCTCCTTTGAAGAGACAGAGGGGGGTGGTAGATTTTGATCCAGGTCCTCCTGAAGCTATCTATGCTTCTGTCTCATCTCTGCTATCTTTCTATCTACAAATTCCTTATTCATCTCTCCTCCTCATAGGAACCCTGCAAAGGGTGGGAGATGGCCTCCCAAAATTTCTATGCATTAAATGTTCAGTTTCTGTGGAAGATGGTTGGTAGAGAGAAGACAGAGGGGCAGCCTGAATAGGAGCACTGACAGGCTCTGCTTCAGTGAATGGAGAGGAAATAATGGCAGGATACTTCACATTTCCCATCTGGAACCTATGCCTCAATCATCATCTATCAGACGGTCTATATACCTCCATTTTCTTAGAGGACTTACAGGCAAACTTACTGGCCCTCATAAGCACAAGAGATTGGGAACCATGATCTCACCATGGTAGCTAAAAACTCCTATTATTACCAAGTACTATTTCTACAACATGAGCTCTGTCACATTAGGAGTCTGATAACCTGCCCTTCAGAGTCACTAAGGAGCAAACAACTAGTAGCAAGGAAAGAAGTTTGGTCCAAGAAAGGGTGGACAGTAGCCAAAATCATTCTTTACAACATCACTGCCGACTGAACAGAACTTCAGGCTTCAGGGTGACCAAGGCTCCCAAAGGGTGGGCAGATCCTCTAGAGACCAAGGAGGTCACAGTCTTGGTATCTGCAATTCTTGTCCCCTAATTCTCATACTGTCTCCTCAGATCCTTAGCTTTGGAGCTGAGGACCTAGGACCAGCACTGACTTTGCACAGTGGCCTCATCTGGAGTGTGACCCATTCAGCCTCTGCTTCTGCATTGCTGGTTTGAACTTGTGACTCCTGGGTGTACAGTAAAAACCCTGGCAGGAGGCTCTGTCAAGTGCCTGAGCTTCCTGTTCAGCAGTCAGCTCTTCAGCAGGGGAGTTCTCCCCATGCCCAGAGCCACCTCAACATCCACAGGCATTGGGCAGAACTTTTAAGAACAAGCACACTTTGGGATCGTAGGGATCTTGGCTACTTAGCTTCACCCTCCCTGGGCTATAAGTTCATTTTCTAGTACAATCCTTAGTAAAAAAAAAAAAAAAAAGCCATCTAAAGGGAAGCCTGTTCTAGGCTCCTAACACACAAACCTACTAGGGTGACTGAAGTCCAGATGAGCCTCATCTCCCTATGAAACACATCTATATGCCATGAAAGTTCCCTAGTGTCCATGGCAACTTGAAGACTTGCACAAAAGGTTTTAGAAATCTTAAGATTTCACTAATTTTAACATAATTCTTTGTTATTTGAGGATTGCACACCATGCACCCCAATCCTGTTCATTGCTGAGACCTTCTATATCCTCCCTTCACCCCTTAAAGTATCCCCCCCAAAGAAATCCCCTCAAAAAATCATTTAAAACCAAAGAAGAGCATACAACCTTACTCCTCTGTCTTTCCAACACCTCTTCATTCATCCCAGTGGATTGGGTGCTTCAGTGTGTCAGCCTTTATACCATTATTCCAATGAGCCTCACCTACAACATGTTCATTGCAATGAGTCACTGGTCTAGATCAAGGCCTCTGGCACACTGTCATCTCTGGACCTTTACCAAAACTCCTAATGGATATCATGCTGTTACCCAGAGTCATGGAGATCCTATGGATATTTTTCCACAGGACAAGTCCCTTCACAAACTCTAGAAGGTCACCAATGGGGTAGACGTTAGGGTGGACCAGTCCCAGTAACCTTCATTGACTAGATCATCTACCACCCAGATCCACATCCTGGGCCTTGGATTGGCCCACCCTTAAAGATTTTTCTAAGGTAGCCGACTGTTATTAAATTTAACCTTACTACTTGAACAAAACTAGATAAAGATAAAGAGATTGACTGAAAGCCCCTACCATTCAAGGCTATGGGAACATACTATTACTAAGTCCCACAAGCCAGCCTAAAGTTCAGATCTGGACACAGGCAGATGCAGAAAGGCAGTAGTTGAGTTCAAGTCTGTTAACCCTCTGTTGAACACAGGATACAGTTAGAAAAGAGACTCAAAGAGGGTTCTATCCTTAGGGAGCAATGCCCTTCATGCATGTCCACTTCCTGTGACTCTGAACCAAAGTCCTAAAACACTTGAATTTTGGGACATCCAAGTTCCTGTCATTAGGTTCAGAGGGCCTGAAGAATCCATACCAGCAGGCCTCTAATTTTCACAAATCTGGGGTTTATCTGCTTTCCCAGTACATTATACTGAGCTACTCCCCCACAAAAGACATAGTGTTCTGAGGCCAGCCCTACTCAAGAGGACCAAGATCTGGTATGCAGTCCTGCCCTGGAATCCTGCTATTGACTCAAAACTATATGTGCTGGGTTGGGACATTTGCTGACCCTGACATGGGTCTCTGACACACCATGAAGCTCTTCGTTCCCTATAGCATCAGAATTTGCTTTGGCTCCTCTCTGTTTAATCTGCACTAAGAAGGCAGTTTCCTGAGTTTGTCATGGAGAGCGGCAGCTTTTAGAACAGCTGAGAGAGCAGAGCAATAGTCAATCCATAGGACAGGAGGAGGAAGGCATCAAAACTGCAGTGCTGACTGCCTCTCCAGGTTATTTTCTCCACTCAGGGGTGGTCCTCTCAGTCTCCAGAACTCCCAGGGTATAATAAGCCACTCCCACAGGAGAGCTTCTCTTTCCTCTGTCTTGCCCAAGACTAAGTCCTGAGCTGACTCTTGAGAAAGCTGTCTGAAACAGCCATGGGAGAAACACTCAATGCAGGTCCCTTAACGCTCATCCACTGCTCCTGTTCCCCACACTGTTTTTAATTCCCCTCAGATGAAGACACATGAAGACACACTGCAGTCCAGAACTCTGTTTGGCTCCTGCTGCAAACCAGCTGGTCCCATCTCACTGAAGGTTCTGAAACAGCTTAACTCCAGGTTCACAAGCTTGGGAGGGAGTCAAGCATGAGGGGCTGCCCCTCTGATGACATGGTGTCTGAAGCTAGACCACTTGTCTTTTCTTAGCAGAAGGACACAGATAAGGAAGCCACAAGCCCAAGTGAGATTTCAACAACAAACACAATCCTAGTCACAGAGAATGTTCAGGCTCAATTGCCATTCATGACCAGCTCTTCACTGAAAACCTCTATGATTTGGATAACTCTCTAGACCCTGACATCACTGAGCACATCTCACTCCTGGATTAGTTTTAATCTTCTTGATCTTTACTAAGACTTGGGTATAGCAATGAAGGGTTTGATTTTGTAGGTCTGAAGTCAGGACATTCCTGAATCTATTGGGTACGGAGAATTGGCACCTGCAGATGCACAGGCCACAGATGCACATCCTGGTGTGGACTCCTTTCAGATTGCATTAGATCCCAATCAGCTTTCTGGGGACATCACATGCTTTGACTTAGCTAGCCTGGCAGAATGTCCCCACCTGGGTATGCATGCTCCTGTAGGGTCATTTGAGGGTCATGTCATCAAGCCTGTGAGTTTGTGGGTTTCTGGTACAGAAGTGCTAAGGCAGGTCACAGGTGTAGTTCTACAGATGCCATTGCCTAGAGCTCTTCTAATCTCGGCCTGGTTCTTCAGATGGAAGTGGCTTTGCAACTCAAATCTGGAGTTTAAAGTTTGCCCACCTGCCAATTTGAAGGTGCACAGGCTGAGACTTCCTTTCACTGTTTTATTGCCAAGGGGCTGTTCTGAGGCACCTGACACTCCTGTGTCGCTGTCCCAGATTTTAGGATTGCAGGCACTTTACACCACATCCAGGTTCTATTTGTTGATATGGATTTTAAGTCCATGTAGCCCAGGCTGACCAGGAATGTTCAGTGAACTGTTCACTTTTGTCCCCAAAGTGTTGACAGCTGGCGACTGACTGGACACCAGAGTTAGAGGTCTTCAGGAATTCTCTTTCCCAAATTAAGTCTGTATTAAGTATTTGCAATATATGTCAAATGTAGATATTTTGAGAGTGTTTCTGTGTGTAGTCCAGGCTGGCCTCTACATTCTAAGTACCTTCTGCATAATGTGTGTTGAGAAGCTCATAGGAATCCAGGTGTGTCTTGTCAATGTGCTATTAATGATACAATGGAAGATTTTTAAATTTTTTCTTTAAATGAATGATTTAAATACAAAAATACTCTTTGATCCCTAGTTGGGCAAGGTAGAACATGCAATTAACAGCAGCAATAAGGAGGCAGAGGTGAGCAGATCTCAGAGTTGGAGGGTAGCCTGGTCCAACAAAGTTTAGTTTCAGCATGACAGCAAAGAATATATGGACATGGTCTGTCCAAGAAGTAGTTACTTCATAATACACACACACAGGAGTTTTTGCCCTGCTGCAATGGTAGGAAAGTAATAGGGTCGCCTCCCTGATTTGAAGCCAATTAAGTAGAATTGAAACGAACCACCAGGGCCAGTGACACAGCAGAGCTAAAATCCTACATCAGGGATGCTGGTGATAGCATCCTTAGCCTCTCTCTCCCTTCCTCATTCAAGAATGCCCATGTCAAAGGACAGGACTCTGGGAAGTCCAATCTAATACAGGACCCTGTTGAAACCCATCCAGGTATGCTACAAGCTCCCACATGAGTATGAGCCATGACAATACAACCAAGAATAGAGTGGGATTGGACAAAGTCAATTCTGACCTTTTAGTGCTTATGTTGCAAATATGTCCCCGATGTCCATCCACTGATGGACAATAACAGGTCATGGGTCCAGCTACACCACCTCTAAGTAAGCATACATTCCAGAAGAGGTCACTGTGAGGTCAACCAGGAACACCTCAAGGATCAAAACACAGACAAGTGGACGAGTGTCCTTCACTTATGTTCCTCAAGGGAATTCTTGGTCTGTTTGTCACATAGGACTTGGTTTAACCACAGCACAGCTTCCCCACATCTTCCTCAGATCTGAGTCTCTGAAGAGCCATTTAAGGTGACTCAGTGAAAGTTAGCAACAATGAGATGTATGGAGAGGATGGAAACCTCCCCTCAGGAGATGGTTATTTCACAATGACCTTCCACACATTGTGAAGAGAGTTGTCTTGAAGCATATTTGCTTGTTGGTGGGTACAGTAGAGAGATGACCCAAGTCTTTGAAGTTCTTCTAGGGAAACGTTCAACAGAGAGGAACCATATATGCTGTAGATTTCTCAATATCACTGATATGTTACTCCTATAGCTGTGTGAATGTAAAACATTAGGCTCTTCCTCACTTCTTAGCCCAGCTCCTAAGAACCCTGGGGAGTCTCTGGAATAAGAGCCATCTTATGACTCTTGTGAGATAACTTCACAGCTTAAAGATGTGGACTGGTCATGGAACTGATCATGGATAGAGAACAAGCATGATTAGAAGTTTGGGACTTTGAGCCCCACACCCATAACTCCAGAGCAGAGAGTAAGGGAATTGTCAGTGGCCAGTGCTGTGATCATTCATGCCTACATGAGGAAGATCCTACAATAGGCGTGGATAAGTGTCTCAAAAGTTCAGAGCACACAGTACTCATGTAGAAGACCCAAGTTAGGGTTCTGGGTCCCATAGCGTGTGACTTACATGCCCTACAACTTGAGTTCTAGGCGTATTTGATCTCTCTGCCCTCCCAGGGCCCCTGAAGTCACCTGTGTGTCCGTAAACACAGATGCCTATACATTACAACCTTACACAAAATGGTTTCAAGTGGGGTAGCTCCATGACAGGTTCAGCATCGCACGCACCTCCCATCCAGCTCTGCCACGATGCCCAAGAGGAAGGTTAGTGTGCACAGAACAGCAAAGGTGTAGCCCAAGCGAAGCCCCACAAGGCTGTCGGCCAAGCCCGCCAAGGTGGACACGGAGCTGAAAAAGGCCGTGGAAAGGATAAATCAGACAAAAACGTGCAAACAAAAGGGAAGAGGGGAGCAAAGGGCAAACAGGCTGAGGTGGCTGACCAGCAAACCACAGATGTGCCTGCAGAAAATGGAGAGGCTGAAAACCAGAGTCCAATCTCTGAAGTAGAAGAGAAGAAGCCAAGTCCGACTAACCATCCATGATGTCTGTCGGTGTCCCCGCCTCCCTTCTTGTACAATCCAGAGGAATTTTTTTTATCAACTATTTTGTAAATGCGAGTTTACTAGCTCTAGAAACATTTTTAAAAGGTGGGGGGGAGGAGTCACACCTCATCCTATTGTGTAAGTGTAAACGATTTTTTAAGAGGTTACATCAGTTGATGGTTGTTTATTTTTTGGTACAACCAGAAAGTAGCAGGATACTGAATCAGGAGAGGCTGGGACTGTCTCAGGGGTCACCATAACATTCCATAAAGGCGGCTAGTTTTATATCCTACAACACAAAGCATTACTAAATAGTAACTTGGAGTCTCTTGGTCGTGCATTTGTGTCTGGAATATGTTCAGTTACATCTGGTCTCATGTTTCTAGTAGAACTGTATCCTAAAAAACCACTCCTCAGTCCTTGCCCTGTCAGAACTGTCTCTGGTCATGGCAGTCCATTTTCCTAAAAATTGTGATACTGTGCTATGAAAGATTGAAATTTTGAATTTGGACTGTATGTGGCATAAAATTGTGAGTCAGCAGAATTAAGGATTGTGAGCATTTGATTGTTATGTGATGTCTTAGGAGAACTAGCCAATTTTAGGATGGAACATCACTGGAATAAGTTCAAACAGAAACAACACATGGCTCTTTTGGGTATGAGAGCACAATGTATGACTCTGAGAGTTTGGGTATATGTTTTAAGAATTGAAATGTCTGTATACTCTGCTCCTCAACCAATAAAATCTCAGTTGTGAAAGAAAAAAAAGGTTTCAAGCACCATATAAGAAATCATTTTGAAAGGCTCCCACAAAACTGAACACAAGGAGGTGCACCTAGACTCATGTGCCTCGAGGGAAACAGAAGTTCCTCCTACCCACCTTGCCTCTGTTCTACCTCTGCCCAGTGGTGCCAATTCTGTTTACCCACTTGTTGCATGTGTCATTTGAAATCCCAAGGTCTGTGAGCATTTCTGTCCATTAGGAAAACCAAAGAATGTAGAGGATAACTCATAGCCAATGGGACATAGAAATGATGAACTTCTGCTGGCAATGGGCAGCCGAGATGAGAGAAGTCAGGTGATGGGAATTTGAGGTCTCCTGTGGCCGTTTCCTTCCATGGTATCAGTACCAAATGGTATGTGGCAACACCCACTACTATTCACTGGAGAACTGTCTAATGTGCAAAGAACAGTTCATGTCTAGTGAAGGAAGCACTGTAGATCAGGAGAGCCATTCTGACTTGAAAGGCAACCTTCAGTGGTTCCTATTAAAATGGACCCATCAGTCCAGTGAACAAGGGGGCAGACACTACCTTCCTGCTGTCTGAATTATGGAAAACATAATGCCACTCAAGACAACCTACAGAATGGGAAAAGGTCTTCACCAACCCCACATCTGACAGAGGACTGATATCCAGAATATATAAAGAACTCAAGAAATTAGACATCAAAATGCCCAACGGTCCAATTAAGAAATGGGCTGTAGAACTAAACAGAATTCTCAACAGAGGAAACTCAAATGGCTGAAAGACATTTAAGGAATTGCTCAACATCCCTAATTATCAGGGAAATGCAAATCAAAACAACTCTGAGATACCACCTTACGCCTGTCAGAAGGTGGCTAAGATCAAAAACACTGAAGACACCTTATGCTGGAGAGGATGTGGAGCTAGGGGAACTCTCCTCCACTGCTGGTGGGAATGAAAGCTTGTATAGCCACTTTGGAAATCAATATGGTGCTTTCTTAGAAAATTGGGAATCAATCTCCCCCAGGATCCAGCTATACCACTCTTGGGCATATACCCAAGGAATGCTCAATCATACCACAAGAGCACTTGCTCAGCTATGTTCATATCAGCATTGTTTGTAATAGCCAGAACCTTGAAACAACCTAGATGCCCTTCAACTGAAGAATGGATAAATAAAATTTGGTACATATACACAATGGAATACTACTCAGCAGAGAAAAACAATGACATCATGACGTTTGCGGGCAAATGGAGGGATCTAGAAAAAAAAATCATCCTGAGTGAGGTAACCCAGACTCAAAAAGACACACATGGTATGTACTCACTCATAGGAGGATACTAGATGTGGAGCAAGGATGACTGGACTGCTACTCACATCACTAGGGAGGCTACCTGGAAAACAGAACCCCAAGAAAGACACGGGGATCATCCAATGACGGAGAAATGGATGAGATCTTCATGAACAGCCTGGTCATAAGTGGGGGAAATGAAGGGCGAGGGTCGAGGGAAAGAGAGCTTGGGGGAGCGGGAGAGCCCAGCTGGATCAAGAACAGAGAGGGCGAACAAGTGTTGAGAATCTAATGTGACCAAGAACCTGAATTCCATTTCATCATGTCTTAGAGACCTCTCTTATCGGCTCTGAACAGAGCCTCCTCCAGGATAAACTTTAGTACTATGAATATCCAAGTCATAACTAAAGCGTTTCCTCCAATACATTATGGCAGGATACAGTGCTTCAGTGTAAAACACATTGGTTTTGTGTGTGTGTTGCGTGCATGGTTATCCGTGCACTATGTATGTACAGTGCCCGTCAGTGCCAGGCCATCAAATCCACTGAAAGAGAGGTAACATTTGTGATTCACAATGTGGATGCAGGAAATCAAACCAGGTGCTTTCCTAAAACAGGAAATGCCCTTAAACCCTGGCTAAGCTCTCTCCAGCAATCAATGCCACTTTTAATAATTTTAGCTTTTGATGATTTACTTGGGAGACTATCCCACCCTCCTCTCTGAACAAAGTCAGGTCCCCGAGTGTGGAGGAGTGAGGCTGGTGGGATCTTGATATGTAAATGCTACATCACTGTAGCACTTTCCTAGCATCTCATGAGATGTCTTCAGGAATTATCTGACTGGATACTGAAGCTGACCTGGGTACCACTCTTGACCAGTGTATAGCAAACTCCCACTTTGTCATTTGAATCCAGCACTGTCTCCTATCAGAAAAAGTTAGAACTCTATCATCACATTCACCACCTTCACTTTGGAGATCTCAGCCTGAGCAATCATTCAAGAAAGGGAAGATTTCTAGGCATTAAATGTTCATTTGGTCTTTGGAAGTTGATAGGTAGACAGAAGACAGCAGGAAAGCCTGGCTAAGAGTACTGAGACTCTACATCCTGAATAGAGGAAATAATGGCAGGGTTCTTCACCATACTTCCCATCTGGAGCCTGTGTCTCCATCATTGGCCCCAGACAGTCTATACACCTCCACTTCTCTTGGAGGACTTCTTACAGACATGCTTAATGCTGTCATGAACACATACAAGGAGATTGGGAACCAGGATCTCACCATGTTAGCAAAACCCTGCCAGTATTCCCAAGTATTTCTCTAACATGAGCTCTGTCACAGTGGGAGTCTGGTGACCTGCCCTTCAGAGTCCCTTGGGGAACAAGTAGCTAGTGGCAAGGAAAGGAAACAGTGGGCAGTGTTGCTGAAATCATTCTTCACAACATCACTGCCGACTGAACAGAACTTCATGTTGCAGCATGAGCAAGGCTCCCAGTAGGTGGGCAGACATCCTCCTAGAGACCAAGAGGCCAGTCTTGGTGTATCAGTAATTTTGTCCCCAACAATTCTTTTACTGCCACCTCAGATGCTTAGTCGAGGACCTAGGACCAAGCATTAAATTTGCAAAATGGCCTCATCTGGAGTGTGACCCATTTGGGGTGTGGTTCTGCATTGCTACTTTGTACTTGTAACTCCTGGGTGTACAGTGAAAAATCTGGCAGTTGGTTCTGTCAAATGTCTGAGCTTCCTGTGCAGCAGTCAGCTCTTCAGCAGTGGAGCTCTATCCAAGCCCAGAGCTCAACATCCCCAGACAGTGGGCAGACCATCCAGGAACAAGCACACTTCGGGATCCTAGGGATCCTGGCTACTTAGCTGCACCTTCCCTAAGCTGTAAGTGCATTTTATATACAATCTCCAGTCAGAGGATTTATCTAATGGAAGGCTGTCCTAGGCTCCAGACACCCCCACTATGGTCACTGAAGTCCAGAGGAGCCTCATCTCCCTGTAAAACACAGATGCATGCCATGATAGTTTCCTAGTGTCCAATGCAACTTGAATATATCCTGCCCTACACAAGTTGAGATATCAAAATTTTACTAATTGTTTTTGTATAATTATTATTTGGGAATTTCCCATCATACAACCCAAACCTGCTCATCTCTGAGAACTTCTATATCTTCCCCTCAACTGTGATACATCCCCACTAATTAACCCCTCAACATCATTTAAAAAACAATAGACAACCTCACTCTTGTCTTTCCAACATTTCACCATTCATTCAAGTGGCCTTGGGTGCTGCAGGGTGCCACCTATTGTACCCTTAGTCCAGTGAACCCACCCACAACATGTTCATTGCAAGGAGTCACTGGTCTAGTTCAAGGCCCCTGGTACACAGTCACTGGACCATCAAATTCCACTTGGATATCTTGCCTTTGACCAGAATCATGGAGATCCTGTGGTTATTGTTCCACAGGACCAGTCCCTTCATGCACTCCATAGCTCACAGATAGGATTGATGTTAGGGTGGGCCAGTATGAGTGGCTTTGCTGACTAGATCAGCTACCACCCAGAGCCACATCCTGGGCCTTGGATTGTCCCACCCTAAAAATTTTTCTAACTGAGCCCTCTGATTAATATTAATCTTACTACCTGAACAAAACTAGATAAAGGGGAGAGGCTTTCAGTCAATCTTTTTAACACTATGGAAACATATACTATTACTACATCCCACAGGACAGCCTACAGTTCACATCTGGACACAGCCAGATGCAGAAAAGTGGGTTAGCTCCAGCCATTAGCCCTCTCTTGAGCACAGAATGCAACTAGGAAATTAACACATGGAGAGGGTTCTATCCACAGGTAACAATGCCCTTCATACATGTCCATCTCCTGTGATTCTGTACCTGAGCCCTGAAATTCTTGAACTTCAGGATTTTGATCCAAGACCCTGTCATCAGGTTCAGATGAACTGATGAAACCACACCAGCTGGCCTCTAATTTTCACAGACCACCTGAGGTTTACCCATTTTCCCAGTGCATTATGCTGACACACTCCTAAAAGAAGGCATTGGCTTCTCAGTACAGCTCCGCTCAAAAGGACCAAGATCTGGTACCTGGCCCTGCCCTAGAGTCCTGCTACTGACTCAAAACTACATGTGAAGGGTTGGGACATTTGCTGAGCCTGAAATTGGACCCTGACACACCATGCAGCTCTTTGGTGCCTGGTGCATCTGGATTTGCTTTGGCTCCTCTCTGAAAGATTTTCACACCTTGCACTAAGACCATGCCAGTTCCCTGAATTTATCAGGGAGAGCTGCAGCTTTTAGAACAGCTGAGAGAGCAGAGAAATAGTCAATCCACAGGACAGGAGGA